>JANUWF010001263.1:0-16505 GCA_026120185.1 Voacanga thouarsii | reverse complement strand
GCAACACAAAAATAAATAAATAAATAAATAAAAATCATGACTTTATCATCCAATTCAAACACAACCACCCATGATCATGGAGTAAATCAATGTAATTATTGAGTCAATGTAATCAATGTAACAAATATTAGAATGAGTATAGGAAGCCATCAGGACAGCAGATGAAGGAATAGATGTCTGCCTAACTGTGAAGACTGAACTAGATGCTGTTCTCAGTGCTCTCTTGGGTGTGATCTCTCTCTCTCTCTCTCTATGCATAGTTTTAGAAGCACCATCTTGAAATTTAAACGCTTAATACTCATCCTACCAAACGAGAGAGTTCAAAATGAAGGTCTATTAGTTAGAATCATTATTATCTTTTTAATTTTCTGATTGTATTCATTCAACTATTTCTCCTCATAAATTAGCATGCTTCACGTTGAATTTGCTATGAGGAACTAAAAGCTTAAGTGCTGAATTATGCATATAGAAGTTTATTCCTTTTTAAGTTTTACTATTTGAAGCCTTTAGAGTCTTTTGAATCTATATTTATTTAATACTCAGTAACTCAAATCCTAAAACAAAGAAGAGAATTTCCAAATCCATATCTTCTATTTTCTTAACTATGTCTTTTCTTTCTATATGACTTTATATACAGGATTTTGGCATCCTTGCACTGCTTACAGTACCTAGACCTCCTCCGAATTGCAAATAGAACCAAGCTCCCTAGAAATACCAGCCCAAATACCCCAAATCGACCAACATTACCAGATCTCTAGTGTTCCATATCAATGCGCACTAGTGCTTGAAACCCAAACTAAGGTTACCAAACTTAGTACAAAAAGAGGCCTCTAAAATCACCACGAAGCTAAAACCCTTGGCAAAAACACTGAAATTGCAAATAATAAGAAAAATCCCTTTCGAAAAATGGAACTTTTTAAACAATGAAACACCTTTCTTGATCAGCATTGTCCCAATTCATGACTTAAAGTAAACCCCTCCATTCAACACTCTACTGCACCCTCCCAACGAAAATAACAATAAAGTATAAGAAGATACATAAGAACCAAACAAATGAAGAAAAACACAGGTCACAGAAAGTTGTAAAAATGTCACCTATTAAATCTTCCGCCACCAAGAGTCAAGCATCACAGTAAGCAAACAAAGAAGCTGACCGAGATCAGCTAAGTTTGGGCTCAGAGCTTGAGGGCGGTGGTGGTGTGGGAAATAGCAGAAGAGGAAGAAGGGTGATTGACAAAAGGGATGGGTTTGAGCAAGGGGAGAGTGAGAAGAGAGGAATATCATTGACTCGTGGGTATTGGGGGCAGGAGGAAATCTTCTTGAGTGAAAACTTGTGGTCCTAAGGGTTTCTTTTGAAAACTTTAGGGACTTAGATATAATTATCTAAATGAACTAAGTTAAAACAATATAAAGATTGAAATAATTATTTTAAAAGTTTATATATTTATTTTTACACTTGGCTCGTTATTTTTCAGAAAATATTTAAAATAGGTTATGCTTAAAAAAATTTATGGTCGTAAGGGTTTCTTTTTTAGAAACTTTAAGGACTTAAATATAATTATCCAAATAAACTAAGTTAAAAAATATAAGAATTCAAGTAATGACTAAATGCATTAATAATTAACTAATATATGACCTTAAGTCTCAAAATACATTCACATATAACTTGGAAATTTTTAAATTTTATCTATAGTAATTATAATTTATATATGTGTATGTATATAGAAAGACAAAATATGATATAATAATTAAAAGTATGGGATAAAAATAGTAACTTTACTAAGTATTTCTACTTTTTATACTGAAAACTTTTTATTTTTATAATATTTGTTGTATATGATATAAATTTAAAAGTTTATCAATTTGAAAATAAAATTAAAAAATCAAATTTACGAATATATTGACAATTTATATGCATTAATAAAGATAATTCTTATTTAATTTTGCATGATTTACAGTAATTACTATTTATATATGTGCATATATATAGAAAAATATACATATGATGGAAATACATCCTACACATATACATGACACCTACATATTTATATTGTCATACAAATAAAAGTAAAAACTTTTACACTATGATAAAAAGAATAACAATTATATCTATTAATAAAATTATGTGTACAAATATAATATAATTTTTTGATTGTTAAATTTAAAACACCTAATTGATAAATTGTTTAATGTCTATTTAGTTATGAATATTTACATAATTAAAAAATTATGAACTGAGTCTTCTAAATTCAAAAGTATTTATTATATTAAAAAAAATTATAACTAAGAAATTTGTTGTATAACTAAAGGAATGAAAAAATTGCTTACTTTTTTTATTAATTCAAAAATAAAATTTATATCATTTAGGAATATATGTATAGAATAATTATATACTTTGATAAATAGAAGCAAATTAAAAATTATAAAAAAATAAAAGTGATAAAAAAATTTTACTTTATTTATTTAAATCAAAATTTACAAGTTTTAAAGTGTATTTCATATAATTATAGTATTTTGCAAGAAATAAATAAATATAATACGTGCTGCCAATTTGAACAAATAATGACATAGCACAGTGATTGGAACACTGCGCCTCCACAATGGAGACGCAGGTTCGACTCTTGGTGTCCGCAAGAAGGCTGGATTTTCTAGCGTGGCACCACGTGTGCAGTGATGTGGCGCCACATGGCGAACCAATTGCCACATGGTATATTTCAAAAGTTTTCCGTTAGTAATCGATCCGTAAAATTTTTAAATTAAAATACCAACCAATTACCAACTAACTCGGTTTACCAACCGAAATATTTCGGTTAGTAGTCGGTCGGTAAAATTTTTTAATTAAAACATTAACCAATTACCAACTGAATATAGTACAAACTGATACATTTCGGTTAGTAATCGATTAATAAGATTTTTAAATTAAATTACCAACAAAAATACTAATAGATTTCCAATTGAATATATTACCAACCGATACATTTCGGTTAATAATTAGTTGGTAAACTTTTAAAATTAAAATTCTAACTGATTACCAATTGAATATATTACCAACCGATATATTTTAGTTAGTAATCAGTTGGTAAAATTTTTAAATTAAAGTACCTGCTAACTGAATATATTACCAACTGATACATTTCGGTTAGTAATCGGTCGGTAAAATTTTTAAATTAAAATATCAACCGATTACTAATTGAATATATTACCAACTGATTGTTATCGATTAGAAATCAGTTGGTAAATATTTTCCTGCCAAATTACCAACTGAATATATTTCCAACCGATATATTTCGGTTGGTAACTAGTTGGTAAAATTTTTTCCATTAAATTACCAACAGATTATCAACTGATAATGTACCGACCGAGTGTTATCAGTTGGTATTCGGTTGGTATATATTTTCCCGCCAAATTACCAACCGATTACTAACTAACTATTTACTAACCGATTATATTTGTTGGTAAGTGATTGGAAAAGTTTTAAATTTTTTCAATTTTCATTTCGGTTGGTAAGTACCGACTGATGTGGTCAGTTGGTAATAGTTAGTTGGTATATTGCATTTTTCTAGTAGTATTGGTTCAGCTCATAAGCTCACTTGAATTACATAGACATCATTTAAAGTTCTTCCAATGCAATTCCTTGCTTAAAATATAGTTACTCAAGAGCTCTACCCACGATTGAGCATACATAACTTTTCTGATCTCTCTTATTGATTCCTTGTACTTTATTATTTCAATCCTTTGACCTTTAATACTTTCAGCCTAAGATCTTTTTTGCCTACTGGAATGACAGTACCAATTAATCCAACTGTCATAGAGACTCAAAACCTCATTTTTGGCTAGTCATAGCTTAGCTTACATAAAGTCCAAATTCTGTTGACCTAAATGCGAGGATATTAGACTTGTGGATGAAATATTGAATATATTTCCTAATGATTTTCTTTGGTGATCCAATTTGCAACCATTTTCGATTGCTCTTGTATAATGTATTCCTAAAAACCATCTATATGTTTTTGTATTTCTAATTTGCTTTTCTAGAAAATTGGATGGAGGATAGGAGTTGGAGGTATAAGCAGTATTTGACTGGTGTGAAAGGAATTACAACCGAATTTGTTAGGGGAGTCGATCATTTTCTTCAATATGCTCTATCAAAAATAGCAACATCTACTAATCCTAATGAAATTAGATGTCCTTGCGCAAAGTACAACAATTTGGGTCATCATACTGCGGAGGAAATCAAATTGCACATGTATAAAAAGGGATTTACCAAAGATTATTATAATTGGACATGTCATGACGAATAATTTAAAAATTTTCCACACATGTCCAATGCAACTGTGGATGGAGATGCTTTGAGATCAACTAATAGGTATCGGGAAATGGTCATTGATGCAGCATGACCAAATTTTCATCCAAATCCATCCTCCCATACTACTGAATAACCTCCTAATTCTGATGTTCAAAAATTTTATAATATGTTGAGAGCTGTAGATACTTCCATATGGGAAGGGTGTACGAGCCATTTGCTCATATTTGTAGTATTTCAATTACTGAACATTAAATAGAAAAATAACATGTCAAAGAAATGTTTCAATCAAGTCATACAATTGATGACGGAGGTTTTGCCTCAAGGGAACAAGATGCCTTGTGACTTCTACCAAACAAAGAAGTTAGTTTCCAGAATTGATTTTTCGGTTTAGAAGATTGATATTTGCACCAATGGTTGTATGCTTCATTGGAGAGATGATGTTAATAGGAGAGATTGCAAGTTTTGCAGTCATCCTTGGTACTTGAGTAGGAAGAAGGTGGGAAAAATAAGTAGTAGAAAGAAATCTCCTTTAAGCGAATATATTATTTCCCGATTACACCAAGGTTGTAAAGATTTTATGCATCTAAAACAATTACAGAGCACATGAGATGGCACACAAAGAGCCCTTTGAGCAAGGTATGATGAATCATCCTAGAGATGGTGAAGCGTGGTAGCATTTTAATCAGATTTATCCTGAATTTGCAAACGAGGTAAGGAATGTTAGGCGGGACTATGCACAGATGGTTTCGCACCATTTGGAATATCAGGAAAGCAATACTCATCTTAGTTTGTTATTATCACTCCGCATAACCTACCCCCATGGATGTATATGAAGAATTTAGTGATGTTTTTAACAATCATTATACCAAGACCAAAGAATCCTAAGTAAAAACCAGATGTGCATCTACAACCATTAATGGATAAATTGAAAAATCTGTAGTTTGATGGTGTTCAAACTTATAATATTTCAAGTAAACAAAACTTTCAATTGTGGGTAGCCTTTCAGTGAACCAACAGTGACTTTCCTACATATGGCATGCTGAGTGGGTGGAGTACAGTAGGGAAACTTGCTTGCCTATATTCTATGTAGCGAACAAAGTCGTTCCAACTACAAAATGGTGGGAAACAATGTTGGTTTGATTGTCATCTACAATTTTTGCCAATTGAACACCTTTTTAGGAGGACACTAAGTCTTTCAGAAGAGATAAAGGTGAGAAAAAATCACCAACTCCACCACGTAATTCCGAGGATCAAATATGGAATTGAGTTTGTGATCTTCCAAAAATAATTGAGACTGCAACGGAACTTGGGAAGAGTGATGGTAAGGGTGAGTGAATTCCATAATTGGGCAAAATAGAGTATATCTTAAGATTTGCCTTATTGGCGCACAAATCTCATTCGTCACATAATGAGTATAATGTGTTTGATAATGTGTTGAACACTATTATAGATGTTAAAGAAAAGACCAAAGATAACATAAAGGCTCATCGTGATTTGCTCAAGTATTGTAACAGCCCAAGAATTTTGTGTAAGCCCATAATAGATCCTGCTGCTACTTCTAGTGCAGGTCCTAGTAGCATCCCATCTGCAACTACTTCTTGTATGGCTCCCTCTACAACAGTACCTACTTCTTCAAGACCTAGTGACTCAGGTTTGTGTTAATTTATTATTTTTTTTAGTCCTATACATACAATACTGTTAATTAATTTTTACATATCAGTATTTGGTAACTATTTAAATTGTTATTTCTAGATTCTTCATCCAGAGCTGGTCGAGGGGATGGAAAGTTACCCCCAGGGTGGGCTAAATCAGGCTTAAGGAAATACGAGGTTGGAGTTAATCAACACGGAGAACTTATAGGGGTGGATGCTTCTCGCTTCAGTTCTGTAGTGGGTTGTTTTGCACGAATGAGCAATAGAATTCCTTTGAACTGTAGGGATTGACATTCTGTACCTCAAAGAATGAAGGATTCTGTGTGGGAAGAAATACAGGTAAATATAGGTTGAAAGCTAACGATGAGAAAAGTCTCCCCAATTAAAAGTTTAGTTTGTTAACAATTTATATTTTATCTAATCACTTATGTGTTTAACACGTGCAAGGACAACGCAAATACGCCACTTGAGGGACGTACTGTCATAATGAAGATGCTTTGTGGCTATTGGAAAGATTACAAATCCAAACTCAAGCGTAGATACTATATTCCTTTCTAGCATACCACAGAGCCTATGACTTGTAGAGATAGAAGGGTCGAGGAAGATCAGTGGAGGATGTTAGTTGATTATTGGCGTTTAGAGGATGTGCATGCCATATAATTAACTCTATTAGACTTTTTGTATTGTGAAGTTGTTTACATATATAAGATGGTTATGGCATATTTTTGTTACATATTAATTACGTTGTTAATTCACAGGTGGAGGCAATGCATAATAGTCAAAATTGATCACATATTACATATCCGTCAGCCATAGGAAGGATGTCACATTCTGTAATACTTGATCAGGTATTTAGATTATTATATATGTCATTATTTTATCTTTATTAGTAGATTGTAAAAAAAAAAATCCTTATTTTTATATATATTATCTAATTAACTATTGTTCATGTTTGTAGAGAGCCTTACAAGGGTAGTCGACGTCACAGTATGATATGTTTCTTACGACACGAAGGTGGTGTGGTTGGTAGGTTGATGGTTTGACTGCTGATATGATTGTAAGGCATTTTTAATGCTTCACTTTGATGAATTGTTAAAATATGATAAAATGAATATATTAACTTTAATATTAACTTAATATGTATATTATTTCTTAATTTTGTAGGATTGATTAGAGGCAGAGTGGTAGGCACTTCCTGACTCTGAGCGCACTTAGGAGACGAAGGATCGAATTTTTCAGCGCATGTTCAGTCCTGACATGAGGGGTCATATTAAATGTTAGGGAAAAGGACCAACACCAACTGCAATTAGAAATTCATCCAGCTATTCTACTGAAGTTGAGGAGGCTATCAGAGTGCAGGTTGAGACACGTATTAAGGCTATGCATGCTGAGATGGAGGTACGTATGGAGGCATGTGTAAAGGCTATTATGGAGGCACATTTGGAATTAGCTCTATCCCGCAAAGCTGACATAGGTGTATTTGTCACAGCTCCTAGACCTCCATCTACTGTCTCTACGGCCTCTCCCGGTGTTGGTTCTACATCTCGTCCCCATGGACAACCTGAAGCTCCTAATGATGCTACTATTGGTGATCAATATGATTAAATCATTTTTTTTTCACTATTGTTATGTATGAGTAGTATTTAGGATTGATACATTTTATTTCCTACTTTTTTTATATGTACTATTACTTTACTTGTACACATTTTAGTTTCATTTCGGTTTATTTATAGTTTGATTGATGTTGGCTTTGCTGATGAGTTTTTTTTTTTTTTTTGTAATGGTATTGAACTTTTAGCTTGGTTTGGTTTAATTTGCAGGTGGTAGATGCTCAAATAAATAAATTATGAAATGAGAGGGGGGGGGGGGATCTTTTACTTATGGTCGCAATTGTTGAGTATTTGCGACGGTTACGGCCGTCGTAGTTAACCATCACAAATACTAATTAATTGCAATGGTGGTAATTACGATAGCTGGCAACCATCGCAATTGCTGAGCATTTGTGACGGTTAAGGTCGTCGTAATTACTACGGTCGTAAGATTTATTGCCATGGTTGTAATTATGACGGTTGGATACTGTTGGGGATATGCCCTAGAGTCAATTTGTACATATACTATTGTCGTTATGTTTTATATAATAATATGAGATTTTCCTTTCTATGAATAATGCGTTTTGTTTTGTGGTCATCAAGTACGTGACTTGATAGTAAAACTCAACAATGAATACAATGACTATTCTAAATATGTCCCTGATCGTTTATTATTATTGGAACAATAATAAATTAAGATTAGTATGTTTGTGACTGGATGTCTATGTTTTACTGGTCATGGATATTTGTGATATCAAGTCAAAACATAAATAAATATTAGAAAACATTGTATTGGATATGACCCACTGTGAGAGTACTTCATGGAACATGTCATAAGTACTTTCTAGCCATAATAATATTAAAAGTCCTTTGACCTAAATTCATCATAGTTTCCTACTTGATAAATTCTATATTTTGACATTGTCTAAAGTTGTCTTTAATTAGATAATAAATTAGACAACTGTTGGATATATAATAAATCGAGGAGAGGAATATGATTGATTGTGAAGGAATTTGTCCCTCTCAATTATGGGAGAGATATCCATGGCCCCTTGATAAGTTAGACTGTTAAAATGCATGGCCGTGCTCAAATATATCAATCAAGTTATTGATATCATTTGTCTGAACAGTCTACTATGAAATCAAGAAATAATTGATTGATCTTAATAAGGATGACATGTTCCGTGCCTTATGCTTAATTTGGATATCATGTGACAAAAGGACTAAATATAAATTATGGTTTGGTTCAAAGAGATCACCGATCTTCATTTAACCTGGATAGTTATAATGTTTTGCTAGAAACCGCTTATAAGTTGTGGGCCGTTTAAATATAATTTGGGCACACTGCCAATGTTAAATGAACTTATAGGGTCACACAATAAGCGAACTTGTTAGGTTATTTTCTGGTAACCGGATTCGATGAATCTAGAAACATGTCTAAGTTAATTGAACTTTGAAAATCTACCAGATACAATGAATCTGGAAATATGTCCATATTCGATGTATCTGAATGATGTCTAGATTATAAGAATCTGACTCGGTAAATTAATTAGTTAAATTACCAAGATAATGGCATAATCTTATCGTATCAGTTTTAATTTTATTTGAATTTAAATTAAAATACGATAAGATATTATTAGGGTTGGACTCTAAGAGGTTCGGAGTGAGTTTTTAAGAAAAACCCTAGCCGTCTTCTTGGGTGTGCCAATTCTGTTGTAAAATCCGTGCCTTCATCCACCAGAAAAATAAGCCTCTCAAAAACCCTAGGCGCTAGCACTCCCCGGATGACGAGTGAGTTCGCAGTGTGTATCCGATAGAGGACGTTCGCACAACTGCAGCGTCTGGTGATCGTTCGGGTTGCATGCACAACAGCACAATCGGAATTGAAGGATATCGATTACACATAACAGAGGTAAATCTGCAAACCTACGATCTTCTTAATCGTTTACTTGGATCCTCGGAAGGGATTCGTGGATGTTTTTCGCGTTTAGGAGTTCACGAATTCTAACAGTGGTATCAGAGCAACTTGCTAAACGATTAGGTTAATTCATCTGTGTTAATTGTATTGTTGTGGATATGTATGATATGTGTGTGTGTGTGTGTGTGTGTGTGTGTGTGTGTGTGAATTTAAACGGTTTATATCAGCATGTTCGCATGATTATGATTTTAGAATACTTAGCATGCAGACTACCTGAATTAGGTTTAATATGTGCGTCTTAGTTGCTTGATCAGACCAGATTAGTTGCAGATTGTCTGTAAGCTGGTCTGTTTTAATATGATATGGTATCGTAAGCATGCTATCCGTCGTTCTATATTTGCGAATTGTTTGAATTAATTGGACATGATAATATGTTATCTGTATGAATATGATTAAAGGGGAATGCAGATTGTCTGTAATATGAAATTTCACGGCGATGATTACTAAGGGGTCTGAATGTTAATTTGATTAACATTCAGAAATCAGAAGGTAAAATCTCATTCAATGAGAGAAGAAAAAATCGTTTTTTCTTCCGGGGGCGCTGCCCCCTTGACCCCCGCCCGCTGACTGGTTAGGGGGACCACAGCCAGGGGCGTTGCCCCTTGGAACCCCGACTAACTGTTCGTTGTGTATTATTCGTTTGTGTTTTGATTGTAGTTGTGGATTATTTTGAATAGTGCATGGCATGGCCCGTTTTATCCCAATGTGATTAGCAAGTTACATTATGGTTGTTTTAAGTTGTAATTTTTAAATACGGCCTGCGTGTCGTTTTTCATTGTTGTAAAATTGTATTGCTTTCCTAGAATAGGAATTATTTTAATTTTACTATCCAATGTAAAAGAAGACGGCGGCCTACAATTACAACCAAGGAGGAGTATGCTTAAGGCATTAGAGAATGCTTAAGGAGTTCATATACCTAGATTGACCATCTTGATCTTCACTTTGCTCGTGATGATCAACATAGGTTATGGGCCATGCTATGTCACTTTTATCTATGTCCTGCATGCATATTTGATATGATTATTTCATGCTTACTACAATCAAATTTTTATTTAAAAAAAAATTAAGTGTTAAATGCCTTCCAAAATCAAACACTTATTATTACTTGGATCATCATATGGTCATTCCTGCCAAAGTAGGATGCTTTTGATTATCTAAGTGAGACAAGAAGGAAAATAGTTTTCCATATGTTTGATATGGTTTGACTTAACTGGGCTATCAAAATGGTTTTGGGCCTAGGGCATTATATGAGATAATATAGCCGGGACATTTGATGCCTATCTCATTTAAAATTTGAGTTTTATTTAATTATAAGATTAAAACCAAAGCTTACTTATGATTAAAATAAAATATTTATGAAAAAATATATATATATTTTTCCCACTACGAAACATCAAAATGTTGAAGTTTCAAAAGTTTAAATGCTTTTAGTGGGAGTTTTTCATTAAAGCCTCAAAATTAATTACTTTGCATATTTTGTATGTAGATAATGGCAACAAACAGTTGGAATAATTCATTGCGATCTGTGCTCGAGAAAGACAAGCTTAGTGGGACTAACTTTCTTGATTGGGCACGAAACTTAAGAATTGTTCTTAAGCAAGAAAAAAGGCTCTATGTTCTTGAAAATCCTATTCCCCCTGCTCCAGCAAATAACGCCTCAAAAGCTGAAAAAGATGCTTATAGTAAGCACAAAGATGACTCTAACGATGTTACTTGCCTCATGCTAGCAACCATGAACTCTGAACTTCAAAAACAGTTTGAAGAAGCAGAGGCATATGACATGATTGTGCATCTCAAGGAAATGTTCCAAGAGCAAGCACGACAAGAGAGATTTGAAACTCACAAGGCGTTAAATGCATGTAAGATGGTTTCTGGCACCTCGGTAAGTGCTCATGTCCTTAAGATGAAGGGCTATCTTGATCATCTTGATAAGCTTGGTGCTCCTGTTAATCATGATATGGCCACAGATTTGATCTTGGGCTCATTACCTCCTGAGTATGACCAGTTTGTCATGAATTTTAACATGCATAATATGGAGAAATCCATTACTGAATTGCATGGGATGCTAAAACAAGCTGAACTGAACATTAAGAAGAATACTCCTAGTGTTCTAATGGTTCAAAAAGGGAAAGGAAAAAAGAACAACCAAAAGGGCAAAGTCATGGCTAGTAAGGGCAAGGACAAGGCAAAGTCCAAGTTCAAGCCCAAACCTAAGGCCAAGACACCAAATGAGGGAGCTTGCCACCATTGTGGAGAACAAGGACATTGGTTAAGAAATTGCAAGCTCTATTTGGAAGCAAAGAAAAGGAAGGACAGTGAGACTGCCGCTTCAGGTATTTATGTTATAGAAATTAATTTATCTACTTCTGATTCATGGGTATTGGATACCGGTTGTGGATCTCACATTTGTGTAAATGTGTAGGGTCTAAAAACGAGTAGAGCCTTGGCAAAAGGCGAGGTGGACCTACGAGTTGCGAATGGAGCAAAAGTTGCTTGCGGTAGTCTGTAGGAACTTTTGAATTAATTTTGCCCGGTGGGCTTATTTTAGAAGCTGAATAATTGTTTTTATGTTCCTGCTATGAGTAGGAATATTATTTCGGTTTCTTGTTTGGATTTAGAAGGTTTTGAATTTGTTATTAGGAATAACATTTGCTCCATTAATAAAAACGGCATTTTTTATGGAGATGCTTCATTATCAAATGGGCTCTATATTCTCAATCTTCGTGGATCTTCAAACAACACTATCTATAATATAAATACTAAGAGATTGAAATCCGATGATTTAAATCGGACTTACTTACGGCATTGTCGTTTGGGCCATATAAATGAGAAACGCATAACAAAGCTTCATAATGATGGGCTTTTAAAATCGTTTGATTTAGAATCTTACGAAACATGTGATTCTTGTTTATTAGGCAAAATGACTAAAGCGCCTTTTAAGAGACAAAATGAAAGGGCAAGCTGATTTATTGGGCCTAATACATGCTGATGTATGTGGACCAATGAATACACATGCTAGAGGAGGATTTCAGTACTTCATTACCTTTACGAGATGATTTTAGCGAGATATGGCTATACGTATACGATGAAACACAAATCCGAATCGTTCCAGAAATTCAAAGAATTTCAAAATGAAGTACAAAATCAGCTTGGCAAAAGTATCAAAACACTTCGATCGGATCGAGGTGGTGAATACTTAGGTCACGAATTTGACGAGCATCTTAAAAATTGTGGAATTATCTCCCAATTAACTCCACCTGGAACACCTCAATGGAATGGTGTATACGAACGGAGAAATCGGACTTTATTAGATATGGTTCGATCAATGAAGAGTCAAACTGATCTTCCAATCTCCTTTTGGGATTATGCCCTAGAGACTGTTGCATTCATACTAAATCGAGTTCCATCTAAATCGGTTCAGAAAACGCCATATGAGATATGGATTGGGAGACAACCTAGTTTGTCATTTCTCAAGATTTGGGGTTGTGAAGTTTATGTAAAGCGATTATTATCTGATAAACTTGTACCTAAATCGGATAAATGCATATTTGTGGGGTATCCTAAAGAAACTAAAGGATATCAATTTTATCTCCCAAAAGAAAATAGAGTAATTGTTGCTCGAAATGGATTCTTTCTTGAAAAAGAATTTATTTCCAAAAGAATCGATGGGAGTAAAATACATCTTGATGAGATTCGAGAGCCACAATTAGTACCTGAACCGAATAATGAACCTCGATTAGATGGCTCACAAGTTCAAGATGAGCTTACTTCTATAGAACAAGGACCTCGAAGATCCGATAGGGTTCGTCAACAACTCTGAGAGATATGGATTTCTCATCACTGACGATCACAATGTGGAGCTTATGGTTAATGATGAGCCCACTTCCTATCAAGAAGCCATTAAGAGTTCTGACTCTGGAAAATGGTTAGAGGCTATGAAGTCTGAGATGAAATCCATGTATGATAACCAAGTTTGGACTTTGGTTAATCCACCTAAAGGTTCAAAAACCATTGGGTGTAAGTGGGTTTTCAAAAGAAAACAGACATGGAGGGAAATGTGCATACTTACAAAGCACGACTGGTTGCAAAAGGTTATAGACAAACTCATGGTATAGACTATGATGAAACCTTTTCACCAGTTGTAATGCTTAAATCTATTAGAATTCTTCTTGCCATAGCAGCATATTATGATTATGAGATTTGGCAAATGGATGTCAAAGCTGCGTTTCTTAATGGAAACTTACTCGAGGATGTGTACATGACACAACCTGAGAGTTTTGATGATCCTTTGAATTCTAATAAAGTGTGCAAGCTTCAAAGATCCATTTATGGATTGAAGCAAGCATCTCGAAAGCTGGAATCTTCGGTTTGATGAAGCAATTAAAGAATTTAACTTTATCAAAAATGAAGATGAGTCTTGTGTCTATAAGAAAACAAGTGGGAGTGCAATAGTCTTTTTGGTACTTTATGTTGATGACATCTTACTCATTGGAAACGACATCCCAACTCTACAAAGTGTAAAGACATGGTTGGGAAATTGTTTCTCAATGAAAGACTTAGGTGAAGATGCCTATATTCTAGGTGTAAGGATCTATAGAGATAGATCTAGAAAGCTAATTGGACTAAGTCAAAGTACATACGTTGACAAGGTGCTGAAAAGGTTCGGTATGCAAGACTCTAAGAGAGGATTCTTGCCAATGTCACATGGCATTAAGCTCAGCAAAACTCAAAGTCCTTCTACGAAGGATGAAGAAGAGCGCATGAACAAGATACCATACGCTTCCGCTATAGGGTCTATCATGTATGCCATGTTATGTACTCGACCCGATGTGTCATATGCATTGAGCATGACGAGTAGGTTCCGATCAAACCCTGGAGAGGCACACTTGGACTGCTTGTCAAGAACATACTTGAAGTACTTAAGAAGAACTAAAGATATGTTCTTAGTTTATGGAGGACAAGAAGGCGAGCTAGTTGTAAATGGTTACATCGATGCTAGTTTTCGATCCGACATTGATGATTACGGATCGCAATCGGGTTTTCTATTTTGTTTGAATGGAGGTGCTTGTAAGCTGGAAAAGTTCAAAGCAAGACACCGTGGCCGATTCTACTACGAAGGCTGAGTATGTAGTTGCCTCAAGCTGCAGCTAAAGAAGCAGTTTGAATTAAAAAGTTCATTACAGAACTAGATGTAGTTCCTAGTATTGTGAACCCAGTGGATCTCTATTGTGATAACAATGGAGCCATTGCACAAGCTAAGGAACCAAGATCACATCGGCGATCCAAACATATACTTAGACGTTTTCATCTCATTCGAGAAATTGTTGATAGAGGAGATGTCAAAGTATGCAAGGTATCAACTGATGACAATGTTGCGGATCCATTGACAAAGCCTCTCCCATCGTCTAAACATGATAGTCATACCAGGATCAATGGGATTACGGCTTATGCCAAATTGGTCTTAGTGCAAGTGGGAGAGCTGTTGGGGATATGCCCTAGAGTCAATTTGTACTTATACTATTGTCGTTATGTTTTATATAATAATATGAGGCTTTCCTTTCCATGAATAGTGCATTTTGTTTTGTGGTCATCAAGTACGTGACTTGATAGTAAAACCCAACAATGAATACAATGACTATTCTAAATCTGTCACTGATCGTTTATTATTATTGGAACAATAATAAATTAAGATTAGTATGTTTGTATTTGGATGGCTATGTTTTCTTGGTCATGGATATTTGTGATATCAAGTCAAAACATAAATAAATGTTAGAGAACATTGTATTGGATATGACCCACTGTGAGAGTACTTCATGGAACATGTCATAAGTACTTTCTAGCCATAATAATATTAAAAGTCCTTTGACCTAAATTCATCATAGTTTCCTATTTGATAAATTCTATATTTTGACATTGTCTAAAGTTGTCTTTAATTAGATAATAAATTAGACTATTGTTGGATATAGAATAAATCGAGGAGAGGAATATGATTGATTGTGAAGGAATTTGTCCCTCTCAATTATGGGAGAGATATCCATGGGCCCCTTGATAAGTTAGACTGTTAAAATGCATGGCCGTGCTCAAATATATCAATCTAAGATATTGATATCATTTGTTTGAACAGTCTACTATGAAATCAAGAAATAATTGATTGAGCTTAATAAGGATGACATGCTCCGTGCCTTATGCTTAATCTGGATATCATGTGACAAAAGGACTAAATATAAAATTATGGTTTGGTTCAAAGAGATCACCGATCTTCATTTAACCTGGATAGTTATAATGTTTTGCTAGAAACCGCTTATAACTTGTGGGCTGTTTAAATATGATTTGGGCACACTGCCAGTGTAAAATGAACCTATAGGGTCACACAATAAGCGAACTTGTTAGGTTATTTTCTGGTAACCAGATTCGATGAATCTAAAAACATGTCTAAGTTAATCGAACTTTGAAAATCTACCAGATACAATGAATGCGGAAATATGTCCACATTCGATGTATCTGAATGATGTCCAGATTATAAGAATCTGACTTGGTAAATTAATTAGTTAAATTACCAAGATAATGGCATAATCTTATTGTATCCGTTTTAATTTAATTTGAATTTAAATTAAAATACGATAAGATATTATTAGGATTGGACTCTAAGAGGTTCGGAGTGGGTTTTTAAGAAAACCCTAGCCGTCTTCTTGGGTGTGCCAATTACGTTGTAAAATTCTTGCCTTCATCCACCGGAAAAATAAGCCTCTCAAAAACCCTAGGCGCTAGCACTCCCGGGATGACGAGTGAGTTTACGGTGTGTATCAGATAGAGGACGTTCGCACAAGCTGCGGCGTACGGTGATCGTTCGGGTTGCACGCACGACAGCACAATCGGAGCCGAAGGATATCGATTACACATAACGAGGTAAATACGCAAACCTACGATCTTCTTAATCGTTTACTTGGATCCTCGGAAGGGATTTTTAGATGTTTTCCGCGTTT
>JANUWF010001262.1:0-98772 GCA_026120185.1 Voacanga thouarsii | reverse complement strand
TCTTTTGTTTTGTTGATCAGGCGACACCCGGATTTGAACTGGGGAAAAAGGATTTGCAGTCCCCTGCCTTACCACTCGGCCATGCCGCCAAAATGATAGAAAATATATGAAATTTTTCCCGTAGTACGGAACTTCCTTTTATTGGATTTGCATCTTGAGTTCCGTTTTTTTAACTTAATCCTTTTCTTTCCTAATCCTAAAAGAAATCCTTCCCCTTGTTGATGTATTCTACTCAAAAAGCAGTAAAGATATCCGCGAATGAATCATTTTTGAATAATGAAATCCATAACAAAAAGGGGTGTTAAGTGCTAAAAAATCGATTGTATATTGTTATTGTTTCTGATTTTTATGTCTTTCTCTCATCGAAAAGATCAAACGCCGAATTCATTTATTTTTCTGGGATTCCAGTAGATTGGAATATGTAATATCATAATAATAGTATAAATTGAATTATTTTTTTTGTTTTGATATTCTCTACAAAATCCTATAACTTAGCTTAATAAGTATAAGTCTAAGTGACAGAATTCTTTTTATAGAAATGTTTTATCAATTCCCTTCCATTTGTATCCGTTACAAATTTCAATAAAAAAATTCCAATTTTTCAAATTTAAGTAGAAAACTCTCTTTGTTTATCCGTTTCTATGTATTTCATACATTCCACTCCATATATGGAGTTGGGTAAAATTTCATGTGATTCAGTAAACAGAATATAAATCCCATCGTTGCTAGATCATCTATAAAATTCGGTGAAGAATGAACCAATAGTGGGATTTTTTGATAAATGGGAAATTCAAAATGCTCGGGGATGGAAATGGGGGAATGTCTACAATACCTAGATTTAATCAGATCCAGTTTGAAGGATTTTGTAGGTTCATTGATCAGGGTTTGACGGAAGAACTTTCTAAGTTTCCAAAAATCGAAGATACAGATCAAGAAATCGAATTTCAATTATTTGTGGAAACATATCAATTAGTAGAACCTTTGGTAAAGGAAAGAGATGCTGTGTATGAATCACTCACATATTCTTCTGAATTATATGTATCCGCGGGGTTAATTTGGAAAACCAGTAGGGATATGCAAGAACAAACAATTTTTATTGGAAACATTCCTCTAATGAATTCCCTAGGAACCTTTATAGTAAATGGAATATATAGAATTGTCATCAATCAAATATTGCAAAGCCCCGGTATGTGAATTAGGAAGGATTGGCCGACGAAATATGAACCGAAGACTGAACCTTGATATACCCCAGAACAATACATTTTTGTTACCACGAGATATATTGGCAGCCACCGATCAGTTGATTGGGCTTAAATTTGGAATGGGTACACTTGACGATATGAATCATTTGAAAAATAAACGTATTCGTTCTGTAGCGGATCTTTTACAAGATCAATTTGGATTGGGTCTGGTTCGTTTAGAAAATGTGGTTCGAGGAACTATAGGTGGAGCAATTCGGCATAAATTGATACCGACCCCTCAAAATTTGGTAACTTCAACTCTATTAACAACTACTTATGAATCTTTTTTCGGTTTACACCCATTATCTCAAGTTTTGGATCGAACGAATCCGTTGACACAAATAGTTCATGGGAGAAAATTGAGTTATTTGGGCCCTGGAGGAGTAAGAGGGCGAACTGCTAGTTTTCGGATACGAGATATCCATCCTAGTCACTATGGGCGTATTTGTCCAATCGACACATCTGAAGGCATCAATGTTGGACTTATTGGATCCTTGTCAATTCATGCGAGGGTTGGTCATTGGGGATCTCTAGAAAGTCCATTTTTTGAAATTTCTGAGAGATTAACAGGAGTACAGATGCTTTATTTATCACCAGATAGAGATGAATACTATATGGTAGCGGCGGGAAATTCTTTGGCCTTGAATCAGGATATTCCGGAAGAACAGGTTGTTCCGGCTCGATACCGTCAAGAATTCCTGACTATTGCATGGGAACAGATTCATCTTCGAAGTATTTTTCCCTTCCAGTATTTTTCTATTGGAGCTTCCCTCATTCCTTTTATCGAACATAATGATGCGAATCGAGCTTTAATGAGTTCGAATATGCAACGTCAAGCAGTTCCTCTTTCTCGGTCCGAGAAATGCATTGTTGGAACTGGGTTGGAACGACAAGCAGCTCTAGATTCAGGGGCTCTTTCTATAGCTGAACGCGAGGGAAAGGTCGTGTATACTGATACGGACAAGATCCTTTTATCAGTTAATGGAGATACTCTAAGCATTCCATTAGTTATGTATCAACGTTCCAACAAAAATACTTGTATGCACCAAAAACCGCGGGTTCAACGGGGTAAATACATTAAAAAGGGACAAATTTTAGCCGACGGTGCTGCTACGGTTGGCGGTGAACTTTCTTTGGGAAAAAACGTATTAGTAGCTTATATGCCATGGGAAGGTTACAATTTTGAGGATGCAGTACTCATTAGCGAGCGTTTGGTATATGAAGATATTTATACTTCTTTTCACATACGGAAATATGAAATTCAGACTCATGTGACAAGCCAAGGCCCTGAAAGGGTCACTAACGAAATACCGCATTTAGAAGCCCATTTACTCCGCAATTTAGACAAAAATGGAATTGTGATGCCGGGATCTTGGGTAGAGACGGGTGATATTTTAGTAGGTAAATTAACACCCCAGATGGTGAAAGAATCATCATATGCCCCGGAAGATAGATTGTTACGAGCCATACTTGGTATTCAGGTATCTACTTCAAAAGAAACTTGTCTAAAATTACCTATAGGTGGTAGGGGTCGGGTTATTGATGTGAGGTGGATCCAGAAAAGGGGGGGTTCTAGTTATAATCCAGAAATGATTCGTGTATATATTTCACAGAAACGTGAAATCAAAGTAGGCGATAAAGTAGCTGGAAGACACGGAAATAAGGGTATCATTTCAAAAATTTTGCCTAGACAAGATATGCCTTATTTGCAAGACGGAAGACCTGTTGATATGGTCTTCAACCCACTAGGAGTACCTTCACGAATGAATGTAGGACAGATATTTGAATGTTCACTCGGGTTAGCGGGGAGTCTGCTAGACAGACATTATCGAATAGCGCCTTTTGATGAGAGATATGAACAAGAAGCTTCGAGAAAACTTGTGTTTTCTGAATTATATCAAGCTAGTAAGCAAACAGCGAATCCATGGGTATTTGAACCCGAGTATCCGGGAAAAAGCCGAATATTTGATGGAAGGACGGGGAATCCTTTTGAACAACCCGTTCTAATAGGAAAGCCTTATATCTTAAAATTAATTCATCAAGTTGATGATAAAATCCACGGGCGTTCCAGTGGACATTATGCGCTTGTTACACAACAACCCCTTAGAGGAAGGGCAAAGCAAGGGGGACAGCGGGTAGGAGAAATGGAGGTTTGGGCTCTAGAAGGATTTGGTGTTGCTCATATTTTACAAGAAATGCTTACTTATAAATCTGATCATATTAGAGCTCGCCAGGAAGTACTTGGGACTACGATCGTTGGAGGAACAATACCGAATCCCGAGGATGCTCCAGAATCTTTTCGATTACTCGTTCGAGAACTACGATCTTTAGCTCTGGAACTGAATCATTTCCTTGTATCTGAGAAGAACTTCCAGATTAATAGAAAGGAAGCTTAATCGAAATGAGTCAGAATTTTTCTTCTATGATCGATCGGTATAAACATCAACAACTCCGAATTGGATCAGTTTCTCCTCAACAAATAAGCGCCTGGGCCACAAAAATCCTGCCTAATGGAGAGGTAGTTGGGGAGGTGACAAAACCCTATACTTTTCATTACAAAACCAATAAACCGGAAAAGGATGGATTATTTTGTGAAAGAATTTTTGGACCTATAAAAAGTGGAATTTGTGCTTGTGGAAATTATCGAGTAATCGGAAATGAAAAAGAAGACCCGAAATTTTGTGAACAATGCGGAGTCATTCAAAAATATATACATTCATGCAAAATAATATAATATGCATCTCGACCCCCTTACTCTAGGGTTAGCTTTAGGTGGGGTTTCACAAACTTTACTTCTACAATATTAATTATACTATACTACATAGATATGCACACACGCATGCATATGTATGTTTGTAATTAAAATTTTTCATATTATATACTCCATCTGTTCACCAATAACTGGTATAATTGTAAAAATTACGCATATTAAGAAATTGTGAAATTCTATAGAAAAAAAATGATTAAAATGTCCATTACACCCTTAGAAAATTGTGCTAAGGGTAAAATTGAAAAAAAATAATTAAATACAATCTACATTTTAAAAGTGGGTAGTTATTTTTGGACAAATCAAAAAGGAAATTAAGACAGTTATTTATGGATGGAGGGAACATATTAATCTAATACACACTAATTAATAAGAATATGTTATAATGTATAAAAGCGCACGCACGCGCGCGCACGCACACACACACACACACCCATACCATAGAATAACTAACAAAATGAAATTCAAACTTGATCTTTAATACAAATATAAGAAAATTGAAGATATAAACTAAAATTTATTTACATAATTAATGATCTAACTATTAGATATATTTATAAAGTTAAAACAAGTTTAGTGACCAAATTTGAAAGTCATTTGTTTTATTTTATCATATTTTTTTAGTAATACTTATAACATAGTAATAAAAATTAGTGTATTTACAAATATAAGTATATCAAATTAACAAACTAACCGTTAAATTTATTAAAATTATTACTAAAACTATTGTGATTAAATTTGAAAAGAATTAGATAAAATTCAAACTACTTTCGATTGATTTTATTTTACTTCAAAAATTAAAATATAAAGCATAAATTATGGTAACTTTGACCTAATATGATGGTTGTTAAAGCGTGATATTTATAAAAAACAGCCACAATTTAATTTAAAATTATTATTCTATCAAATACGACGGTTACACAATACCGTCATGATAGATAACATAATATGACGGTTTAAATTAACTGTCATCGTATTAAATAGATATTTTTACAACCGTTTAAACCAACCGTCGTATTAGGTTGACTTTTTACGACGGTTCCTTGTAGCCGTTGTGTTTGTTTGACCTAATATGACGGTTATTCTCAAACCGTTGTATATAGTCTATCTAATACGATGGCTATAGAACCGTCGTTAAAAGTTCTCTATTACGACGGTTTTACGTCCGTCGTAATTGATGTCGTCGTATTTGCTAGGTTTTTTTGTAGTATTGTGATCCTTTTTATATGGTTTGGATGGAAGGAAATTAGGAAAGTTGGTTGTTTTTTCTAGCATAAGGTGCTTGTTCTTAAGAGAACAGAAGGATATGATTTTTCTTGTAATTTGCATCCTACAAAATCTATAGGATTTTGCAGTTTATTTTTCTTCCTGCACAAACTTCAGTGACTGCCCACTAACTATTCACTTAGCTTCAGCAAATGTATATAAGAAGCTAGTTTTTCTTGTCCATGGATCTATCCTGTTTAATTGTGGATTTGTTTTTTGAACAAAGTCTCATGCATATTATCTTGTTTGCTTCATTATTGATTTGGGTTTGATGTGCTTATTTATGTAATTTGTAATGAATTAAGATATGTGGAGAACAATGTATTGGTTTGATTCAAATACATTCGGGAATTCCAAGAGTAGATGAGACATATTTTAACTACCTTAAGAAATGCATTGAAGCACATTAAATACTTGAGTCATTCTTGCAGTGGTATGGACAATAAATCATTTTATTTTGCAGCCTTATTTTTTACGTCACTAGTGGATCAAAGGCAAGAATGATTCTCAGGGGTGAAGAAATAGATTGTTGTGGCTTCAGATGGAATCATAGCTGACTATATTAAAGGTGACTCTTATAGTTTTTGTTTCGCAGATAGCAATGAGAGGGTAGTGGAACATTGCATGAGGATTAGGTGGTTTTTATAGAAGAAGGCTTGAGAAGTGGGCCCAATACAACCACAGAAGAATAATAGTAACCACAGCTTATGGAAGCAAAATTCAACATCCATTGTAGCAGCACAACACTCATCATGTATGTATGTAATGTTTGGAGCTATTTTTCTCCTAAGTTTCCTATTATCTCTTTTATGTTATCATATAAGATCTAGAAAGGTAATGGATTTATGTTTCTTGGTCTCTTATACAAATAGGATGGTAATAACATGTAATCGTGTTTATGTTTTGTTACTCATGCGGTCATGAGATTTTAATGCAATTTGAGTGTGAGTATAATCATCCTATGTAATGCCTACATAGGGTAAAATAAAGGTGGTGAGGGAGGTCATAGTTATCTAAAATGGAGAATTTGTCCAAAGATGAAAAAGCTAATAAAGAATTATTTAAATTCAATCTCAAAAAATCATATGAAAAAGGTTTGGCAATTTTAGAATCCAAGGAAACTCTAACGGCCAATCAGATGTTGCTAAACTAGTTCAATTCAACAAGTGAAATTAATAAAGAAACGATACAGGTGAAAAGAAGAAGAAATGTGGCTAAGGTTTTTAATTTTCCATCTAAGTTGACAAGCACCCTTTAGTGAATCTTTCAGAGTGGAGAGCACTAATTCTTTGACTATTCTTTTGTGTTCTACTTCTTGTGTTAAGCCTCTGTTGGTGTTTGGCTTGCCTAACTTATGTTGATTTTTCAGTGCAAGAACACCTTAATTTATACTTTGTAGAAGTTTGAACTTAGATAAGTTTGTGACTGAACATGCTGTAGTATGAAGAAAGGACAGAGAGTAGACGGAGAGCACATAATCATACCAAAAATAAGGAATTTAAAAGTCAACAACGCATAATCAGGACAAGTCCTTGGTACAATTTTAAGGATTACTACTGTCCAAAGTGATGCAAGGGGGTATTTGAAAAAGACATATAGCACATAATCACTAGGAGCAAAACTTTCTTATGGTGGACCATTCCTGATCTACTTGACTATTTAGATCCAACTAATGGTTGTACTGAGATAAGGAGGAATATATATCATTCCAGTCTACCTAAAGTTTACCAGAGTACTTTCATCCATCTTATTTCTTACCTCAAAGAACAGAACTCCCCCCCCCTCTCCCCCCCCAAAGTACAAGGCACATTAAAGAGACAGATAAAAGGGACCTCTACAAGATTATCATATAGCATATCATTCCACAGAGATATCAACAATACACTTCTGAACTACCTACAAATCAGCTCTAAACATTGCACTAGGATAAAAACAAAGAAGAAAAACAATGATCATCTTGAATGTCCATCATCCTACTCATTCTATAGCACAAACATTGTTATCTATATTCCTACACTATAGGAAAAATCACAATTTGCGACGACTTTTTTGCGACGACTTCAGTACCATCACTAATTAGTGACGGATTTGCGACGATAATTGATGAACTCACAAGTTGACCAACACTGTCGCAAAATTCTCGCAATTTGCGATGGCTAATATGCCCTCGTAAATTAATGAGGGTTTTGCGATGGTTAATTTTTTTAGAATAAAATATTTAAACAAAAAAAAAAATTGTTACAAACGTAAAAAATTCCTCACAATTAGCAAGGATTTTGCGACAGATATTTGATAATTTAAAAAATATAAAAATAAAAATCTAGTTAGTTGGCCATCACAAAATCCTTGCAACGCAAAACCCTCGCAAATTTGCAAGGATTTTGCAACGCTAAATCCTCTCAAATTGCGACGGTTGGTTATTTTTAAGAAAAAATAATTAATTAATTTTTTTTGAATGTTCATCGCAAAACTCTCACAATTTGTGAGGATTTTACGACTGATTTTTAATATTTAAAAAAAAGAGAAAAGTCTAGACCGTCACAAAACCCTCGCAAATTGCGAAGGTTTTGTGACGGACATTTCATATTTAAAAAATGAGAAAATTCTAGATCGTCGCAAAATTCTCACAAATATGTGAGGGTTTTGCTACGGTTGGTAGTTTTTATGAAAAAAATTAAATGAAAATTTTATTGAATATTCATCGCAAAATCATCGCAATTTGTAAGAATTTTGCGACGAACTTTTTATATTTAAAAAAAAAAGAGAAAAGTCTATACTGTCGCAAAACCCTCACAAATTGTTTTTATGAAAAAATGTTTAAATGAAAATTTGTTGAATGTCCGTTGCAAAACCCTCGCAATTTACAAGGATTTTGCGATGAATTTTCATATTTTAAAAAAGAGAAAATCTATACCATCGCAAAACCCTCGCAATTTGCGACGGATAAAATCCTCGCAAAAAGTGAGAGTTTTGCAACGGTTGGTTGTTTTTATGAAAAAAATATTTAAATAAAATTTTTTTGAATGTCCATCGCAAAACCCTCACAATTTGCGATGATTTTGCGACAGACTTTTCATATTTTAAAAAAGAGAAAAGTTTATACCGTCGCAACACCCTCGCAAATTGTAAGAGTTTTGCAACAGAGGCTTATTTTTATGAAAAAATGTTTAAATGAAAATTTTTTGAATGTCTGTCACAAAACCCTTGAAATGTGTGAGGATTTTGCGATGGACTTTTCATATTTAAAAAAAAAATTAGACTGTCGCAAAACCCTCACAAATTGCGAGGATGTTGCGACGGTTAGTTGTTTTTATAAAAAAAATATTTAAATAAAAATTTTTTGAATGTCCATCGCAAAATTTGCGACGATTGTTGCAATGGTTAAGTTCAAATATTTTATCTGACCTGTCTTGTTTATGTTGTAGGATGGTTAGAATGATTAGAACCGCAAGGAAAGGGTAGCAATGGCATCCTCCCATTCCTATCTACCCAGAAGACCTACCAGTGCCTCAGCCTGCACCTTAGCCTGCACCGCAGCCAATTATCCCCTGGATGATAGCAGTGACAATGAGGTCCAGATCATTGAGCCACCCCCAATACCCGTGATAGACTTGGTTACTGACAGTGAAGATGAGGAGATCGATATGGAATATGTTCCCCTCCCTCCTAGTCCCATAGTTGACTTGACAGCTGATAGTGATGACCTAGGGGAGATAGATTATGAATCTCCACCTAGACCTTCATTTGCAACCCCACCTAATCAGGTTGAAACCGGGGAGAGTTCTAGGAGACCCGGGAAGGAGCCAATAGATGAGTTTGCAAATGGGGTTGGGATAGACCTCACTAGGAGTTCTGGGGGATGGTTATATGAGGCCGACTGTGAAGATTCTAATGAGGACTAGCAAGGCTAAGTGTTGCTACCATTGGGATGTTTTATTTACTGCTTTCCATAAATTCCTATGCTAAGGATTTTATTCATGTTTATTGCTTTAATTCCAAATTTATGCAAATAAGAGTACCTGGAGTACTCTAAATCTTGAGAAAAATCTTTATGCAATTCTTTATACAAAATTTGCATCTAATTTTCTTCCGCTTAAAGTTGGATGTGAATGCATGCTCAATTTGGATATTTTAAACTTTGATGCATAAATTCATTATCTGGGGCATGGTTTAGAATGGCACCCAAGCGTCGTGCAGCCACATATGGCAGAAGGGTTCCTGTCGCAGAGCTCGTAACACCGGAGTTTGATACAACTCAGATGCCATCACCAAACCAGGGGGATGAGAATGAACTAGAGCCAGAAATGGGATCGGAAGAACCGGTTAGTGTAACTATGACGCAAGCATTCCACAAAGTGACCGAGATTCTGCAAACCTTGACTGAGCGAAGGAATCCGAAAGGGGAAGATGAGGCATTGGAGCGGTTTCTGAAATTTCAACCACCTATCTTCTTGGGAGAGGCCGAACAAGATCAGAAAGCGGAGCAATGGGTGGAACAAATGGAGGACATCTTTGCTACGCTCCAGTACACTGAGAAACGAATGGTGAAGTTTGCTGCATTCCGTCTGAGGGGTCCAGCCCGGGCATGGTGGCAATGGGTACAGGATGACTGGGAGATGATTAACCAAGACTGGACATGGGCCAATTTTGTGGAAGCATTCCGAGCCGAGTATATTCCCCAGTGGATAGTTGAGAAGCGGGAAGATGGGTTCAAGAATCTAAAGCAGGGAGGTATGACGGTAGCTCAATACGCAGCACGGTTCACCCAATTGTCAAAGTACTGCAAGAGGTTGGTAGACACCGAACAGAACAGAACAGAACGAAGCAATTTGTTAAGGGTTTAAGGCAGGAGTTAAGAAGGGCGTTGGCACCTTCTCCACCGACGACTTATTCGGGGGCTGTGGACGCAGCCACCCGTACTGAGAATGAGGATCGCAACCGAATGGCACCACGACCTTTCGTACCGTCAAGACAGCCACCGAGACCTTTTCAGAGGCAGCGAAGATGGATGAAATTTTTGGAGGAGTACCGTTGTCCTATCAACTATCACCCCGGGAAAGCCAATGTCGTTGCTGATACCCTGAGCCAGAAAGTCAGAATGGCCAGGCTACGGGTACAGGAGGTTCAAGTGGTTTAGGATGTGTTGGATAGAAGAGCAGAAGTGTAAGAAGAGAGGATTATTATTAGCAACCTGAAGTTGATGCCAGATCTAAGGCGGGAAATTGTTGAGGCCCAGCAGAATAATGCGGAATTTCAGCTTTTCAAGGACAAGGATCTTAAACGACAAGACAGTGAATTCCGACAGGACGAAGTGGGAGTTTTGTACTTTCGAGATCGCTTGTGTGTACCCGAGGAGCACCAGTTGAAGGATAGAATTTTAGAAGAAGCACATAAGAGCAAGTACGCCATTCATCCGAGAGAGGTCAAGATGTATCAATATCTGAAAATGACTTATTGGTGGCCCGGGATGAAGCGGAACATGGTTAAGTATGTCTCAACGTGTCTAACCTATCAGAAAGTCAAAGCGGAGTACAAAAAGGTGGCAGGATTATTACAACCGTTGCTAGCACCGGAATAGAAATGGGAAGAGGTGACCATGGACTTCGTTACCGGACTCCCTATGGCAAGGACCCAAAAGGACGCCATATGGGTAATGGTAGATCGATTGACCAAGTCGACGCATTTCATACCCGTGAATGTAAGGGATTCAATGGAAAAGTTGGCTCAGACCTATGTGCGGGAAATAGTCAAACTGCATGGAGTGCCTTCAAGTATTGTGTCCGACCGTGATCCGAGATTTACATCCCGATTTTGGGGCAAGTTTCAAGAATCGATGGGTTCTAGTCTGAAGTTCAGTACGACGGTGCATCCGTAGACCGATGGGTAGTCAGAAATGGTTATTCAGATATTAGAGTATATGCTGAGAGCCTGTGTATTGGATTTCGGGGATAAATGGATCGAATGTGTGCCGTATGCAGAGTTGTCATACAATAACAGTTATCAAACTTCGATTGGAATGGCTCCGTATGAAGCTCTATATGGACGTAAGTGTTAGGTACCGCTTTACTGGAGTTGGTCGAAGGACGGTCACATAAGCAAATCGGGAGAAGTCTGTGTTCAAGAAATGTTGAACAAGGTTAAGTTAATTAGGGAAAGGTTGAAAGCAGCCCAGAGCCAACAAAAGTATTATGCAGATAATAGGCGGAGACAGTTAGAATTTTAGGTGGGAGACGGTGTGTTCCTAAAACTGGCACCAAATAGGGGAATTCTGAAGCATCCGAAAGGGGGAAAGCTGAATCCGAGGTATTTGAGACCGTTTCCAATAAAAGAGAGGATTGGGCCGGTAGCGTATCGATTGGATCTGCCAGAAGGGTTGACGGGAATTCACGACGTATTTCATGTATCCCAGCTGAAGAAGTACAATGCCGATCCCGGACATGTTTTGAATGATGAGCCGTTCGTGTTACAACCCGACCTGAGCTATGTGGAGAAACCCGTAAAGATATTGGACCGAAATATTAAGACTCTTCGGAACAAGCAGATTCCGATGGTAAAGGTGCAGTAGGAGCATCATGGCACGCGAGATGCCACATGGGAAACAGAAGAGTGGGTAAAGCGGAAGTATCCCGATATGAGATAGAGGTACGCCTGAATTTTGGGACAAAATTCTCCTAAGGAGGGGAGGATGTGAAACCCCACCTAAAGCCAACCCTAGAGTAAGGGGGTCGGGATGCATATCATATTATTTTGCATGAATATATATATTTTTGAATGATTTTATGTGCTTTAGAATTGTGGTTTATAGGGTAAAAGACTAAGATATGCTTATTGAATAGGAATGGTAAAATGGTAATTTTGCTTCAGGTCAAAATAGGAAGTTAGCTTGAGGATTAAATAAGAGGAATATGTGAGTGAGAAAATAAGAACAAGAGTTGTTGTAGTTTAGTGGTTAGAGCTTTGGAATTAATCTCTAAGGTCATGAGTTCAAACCCCATCATCTAAGTTTTTATCATGACTATCTTAATTAAGTTTGAATTTTTGTTTTCTTGCATTCCATAAAAATAGGAATGTTGTCTTAGGGGAGACATGAAGAGAATGTCATAATCTTATCATTGTGTCCTAAAACAAATTCTAGAGGAATTCTTGTCCTTTTTATTACCTCTAACTTGGTCCTAACATCTTCATAATTTAAATAAACCAAAATCCATTAAATCTCTTCTTTTAAATTCCAAAAAAAATTCTGTGATAATTCCTCAACCTTGAATTTCGAAAATCAGTCTTGAAGGATAGGGGATTGGCCGAAAAGAGGAGAGAAATTAGGATGAGTTTCCAAAAGAAATAAATCACCATGATTATACCTTAAATCCTACCTTCATGTTGTTCATATTTTTAGTGAAGAAAATCTGGAAATTTTCCAGAATTTTTGCAGACTAGCTTTTCGAAAAATTCAGCCAGTAAACCTACTCATTTGCTGCCAGAAAAATGGTCATTTCATGTGACTTGAAGGCTGAAAATTCTGTGCAATTTTTGGACTGCACAAAACCAGGAAAAAATTCTGGACAGTTTCGCCACTTTCAACCAAGAAAATGAAGCTGTTTTAATCCACCTTCAAGCCAGCAAAACTCCTTTGTTTTTCTTCAGAAAGAAGGCTAGAAAATCACCTTTGAAGGACCTTCAAATCCCCTCAAAAACCAGCTGCAAATCAGGCTGAAGAAATGCAGAAAATTCTGCACCAAAAGCCACCAACCTTCGAAACTTTGAACAAGTTGAAACCAGAAAATTTTCCAGCTTTGTCTCTCACAGCCAAGGCCGAAGAACACCCTTCAAATCTCTGGAAATTGAACTTTGTTCAGCCATGGACTGAACACCATTGACCTCCACACTCACCTTGAGTACATGGACTCCATAACCACACCTCAAAACCCTCCTAAGATTACTCTATCCAAAACTCTTTTTGAACTTCAAAATAATTCCAGAATTTTACTCCATTAAACCACTCTTGTATCAAGCTAATCAACCAGAATTTTCTCTGCCATTAAAGACTGCATTTTGGCCAGCCTTATAACCTGAACAAGCTTCATTCATTTCAGCAAAGGTAGCTAGTTCAGCCGCACCATTGAAGAGCAAAGAAACCTTCCTTGATCAAACACCATTAGCTAATCTCCTACCTCAAACAACTCCACAATTTTCTCTATTTGAAATTCAAACAAAATCTTATCATTCCCTCTCTTTCTGGCTAAGACTGAAACTCCCATCTATCCTAGACCATTCGGCCAACATCATTCCAGATTTCGTGAAGCCTTTTCTCTCAATTCTCTTCAAAACACCAAGAACACACACTACTTTTCTTCAAGCCTAAACCTACTCTAAACACCTCCAATCACTCTCAAATACTCCAGATCACTTATACTTAATCCCTAGACTTCATTTCTGATATTTATAACACAAAAACACGCAAACAAGAATTTTCAATCGGATCAAAATCAGCTTTTTCTTGAAGGTCTCAAGAACATCAACAAGGTAAATCAAGAACAACCTTCTTGTTCATCCTCTTCCATTCAATTCTCGATATACCTTTCTAATGCTCTCTCTCTCTCTCTCTCGGCCGAAATGGTTGATCAACAACCATGGCTGTTTTCTTACTCTTGGACAATTCAAGACCCTCACTCGCGTGGACCTTCTTAAATCTTCATCGAAGTAATCATCAATCAAGTATTTCTCCTTAACCTTTCTTTTTAATTCTGAATTCATGTCTCTTAGATGTTGATAGGGAGAATAGTATATGAATGGGGGATTGAGTATAAGCATATGTTTGAAGGGGTTGAGAGTAGGACATGAGAGTGATTGATCATGTTTAAGCTATATGGATTTTCTTGTCAATCAATGTATGATCATCATGTCTTAAGAAAATTATGGATAGTTAAAGCATGTTAGATGAAATGACACCTTTGGTGAATAGGATTTTCATGTTCTTATCTTCATTGAAGCCATGGTTATGATTATGCTTAGTAGAGATTTGCCATGTGATAGCATGTGTAGATTTAAGCCTATGTTCATGAATGGATTAGTTTGTTGTTTGATGTTGGAGAATATGTTCATGATTCTTATTAGTAGTAGGAAAATTATGATCATGATCTTGTTGATCCTAGGTTATTTTAATTAGCAAATTTTAGTATCTTAATTAAAATTATTACTATATTTTTCCTCTAAGATTTCGAAATTTCTAGGAAGCTTTGGAAATGGGGTATTAAATGAAATATTGATATTTTACTAGTCAAATAAATAATATTTTTCATTAAAAATATATATGCATATGTATAATATTAAATGAGATCTTTTTATATAAATACTATTAATAAATAAAATATTAATGACCTTGTAGGCCTATAGTCATAAGGTCATAAATATTATTCATATTTAAATTTGTTTGTTATTTATTAAACAAAATTTAATCTAATTTATTTATTATTAATTTTATTTATTACTAATTATTTATTATCTATTTAAAAATTAAAAATTAATTAAAAAATTAATTGTAAATTTATTATTTATTTAAGTAACATTATTTTTAAAGTTACCATTTATTAATATTTAGGGCTTGGTATTATTCAAAATTCAAACCTTAGTTTATTTATTAATAATAACACTCAAGATTATTATTTGAGTCTATAATTTATTAGCAATTATTTTAGAACCCTTAGTTATTTTAACTTATCAAACTAGACTTATTTTATAAAATTCTTTATCAGCTAGCCTTAAAGCTTAGGACATTAGGGTCGTGATTGTAATAAGTTGAACTAGGATTATTTGTGTAAGTGAATTTGGCTTGAGTGTAACCTTATGTTTTGTGTTTACCACAGGCGAGGTTAGGTCAGCCTTGGAAGACTTTTGAATTTGAGCAAGCAAAGAATCAGGTAAGCTCTTCATGGAATTTTGTGAAGACCAAAAATTACTGTGGCAAGCTAAACGCGATGTGTATGGAAATTCATCTTGTAAAGGCAATTAAGGACTATTTTTCCTATTTATTTCAATCAAGCAAATCATTTGAAAATCAAACAAGCAGTTTTACACAAAATGCTAAACTTTTTCTAAAACCCAACTTTGACAAGAATTTTAGAACCCTTAATTGCTATTTCCAAATAAGGCAATATATGATCCATTTTCTCCCAAGTGGGACAATCAACGTTGAGTACTCAATAAGGGTAGACCACCAGGACTAGCCTTTGAAGGGTTAGGGTAAGTCTCTCAGTAGGTGGCCACCTCTGAGGGGTGAGTCCTTCATAGATAGGATGCCAATCCGGTAGGTCATGCCGGTCCGAGCTAGCAAGTTTCAGTCATGTGGACTGTGTGTTTCCGGAGTGGACAATCGGTAAGTTTGGGTGTAGAGATGGAGGAGTATCTCACCCGGTAGGCCGTACACCTACCTTTTGTCAGTTTGCACAAAGTGTGGCATTCTGACCGTTGCTTAGTCATGGGGCCCAACGTGTGGTAACCCATGGCTACCCATTTGAGTGGTTGTATTTATTGTGCACATGTATGATTTGAAAAGTGAAACACCACTCTTTATTTTCAACACTTATTTAACGCTTGCCAGCACTTTCTCTTATGAAACTTTTACAACTTGTATACATGAATTATTTTACTTGAAACACTCAAAGCACACACGGACTTACTGAGATTTTTATCTCATCACCTTTTATACCATGTTTTCAGGTTGATCCGGCTGTGGAGGTCAATAGCTAGACTTGTTGCCTATGTTTTGAAGACTTTATGTTGTTTTCTTTATGGATGTTTTGAGAGAGTGTAGCAAACAATTTATTTTGGATTTGTTCCTGTATTTATCTTTTGGGTTGTAATAAATTTAATTTTAAAGTATTTATTATATTTTATTATATGTGACCTAGTTATAAAGACCATTTGTCCATTGAACGGGGCGACATCCCCGGCCTTATTGGGCCCAGGTAGTGGGGTGTTACAAAGTTAATGTAATTTTATTTGCCATATTAGTGTGTGTGTGTGTGTGTGTGTGTGTGTATAAATAAAACACTAATTAAAATTTTTTTAATATTGTAACAGTATACGACGGTTATTTAATCATTGTATTAAATTGAACTAATATGACGGTTAATCATTACCGTCATATTAGTTCAATTTAATACGATGGTTATTGATAATCGTTGTATTAAATTCACCTAATATGACGGTTATACTTAACCGTCGTATTAGGTGATATTTAATACGACCGTTATACTTAACCGTCGTATATGGTTTGTTCTAATATTCTGCCCAGACTTCTTCTTCGTTTTTTTACCATTCTTGTGCGTCGGCCTCTGTTTTTTGGTGTTCTTCGCTGACGTTCATCGTTCTTCTCCGGTTGCTCAATTAGCTGTTCTTTGCTGGAGCCAGATTGCTTCTCCTGTGCGGGGCTCTCATTTCAGTCGTCTCCGGGCTCTCTTCTCAATCGCATTTTACCCGACTCCGCCTCCGCATATAATTGTATGTCCTTCAGATCTGAATCTTATAAGTAGACTACTAGAATATGTTGTGCATATTCTTCCATTCTAGATCTTCTGGTCATTTGGCTATTGAAATTCTTAGTTCAATTAGAAGAGGTTCTGTAGATCAATGTAAAAGGATCCGACAATTTTCACTGTGCATTTTTGTTTCTTTTGATATATTCAAAATTTAATTTTAAGTTAAATATTTGACAATTAATCTTTATTCAATTGATTTGAACGTGCATCTTTTAAGAGGTATAGTGATTGCTTTAATGGAACCTGTGAGTTTCTCTAATAATATTGAGCATTTGAACATACACAAGCACAAATGAAAATCTTGGCACAATATGGTTTTTTATCTTTAGGAATGAAGGATGAAAAAAGGGAATAGTAATATAAAAGGAAAAGAATGGCATATTAGTTGATTACTTTATGTATGGAGATGTAGTATAAAGAAATGATTTAGTTTGAAGGGAATTTAAGAAGAGAATAGAATGGCCTTGCGGATGTTGCACAAATGAAATAAGGGAAAGAAAGTAGAAGAAAGAAAGACCCTAAATTAGATCAAGGAAGAAGCTATGAAATATAAGATTTGGTCTTGGCCTCACCTTAGGTGAACTCAGTGAGGTAACGGAGAAATCATGAAGGGGGATTATTGATAATTAAGGCTTTTTGTGAGTCCATCAGTTTTCCAAAATTTGTTTTAACTTTCTGTTATATTTAGACATAAACTTTTTACTTAAATGATTTAAGAATCTTGTACATTGTGTTAGTCCCTTTATTTGACAAACCTCGTTTTGATATGTGATTTTCCATTACTTTCTAATATGAGTATTTCTATTTAATATCATGCATATTTTTCAGTTTCTTGATTTACTAACAACGTTTTAACATGTGATTTTTCATTATATTTGAATATAAGCATTTTTTTGATCATGTAAAAATGACTGAAGGTTATATACTTATATGAGTTCTACTGTGTTTTGTTGCTTGTGTGCTTGAGCGCACTTTGTTGTTTCATTTACAATAGAGACAATCTCAATACTTGATCCTATGGTTATGCATACTATATTCTCTTATCTTTGTTGTCTCTCTCATGAGAAATACCTTCCATCTCCATGAAGCATGTGATTAATATAATAACATATATTCGATATTGTGATTTTCCATTACATTTGTTGGATAGTGTTTTGGAAGTGGACCTAGGTGAATTAGATGGAGGTTTAATTGGAAATTTGTTATAAACATGATTATGTAAGATCTACTGTGATTATGCGATTTTGTATCTCAGATTTGTGAAGAATTGATGATGGCATGATTGAATGATTTGATGGTTTTATGAGTTTTTTGTTGGTTGAATTGCATAATTGCGCATTTTGAGGTGGCCTAGTGCTTGAAAAATATTCATTTTATAGGGGAAACTCTGTCAAATTTTTTTCAAAATTTTTTTTACAAAGAATCTGAATAAAATAGTTTTATGAGAGATTTTTTTACAAATAATTCTTACCCCATGAGAATAATTTTTTAGAAATATTTTAATATGTTTACTAAATGAAATTTCATTTCCCTTCATTTCCATTCACTCTTGAATATGTTTATCATAACGAAACTTGTAGTTTGACTGAAAATATGGATAAATGAATAAGAAGATGGACCGATCGTAGATTGACTTACAAGACCATTTAGATGATGAATATAATAAGGGTTTGGATGCCTTTGTATAACAAGGGTTCAAAGCCATCGTATTTGTTAACAAAAAATGATGATTTTTCAAACCGTGTCCAAAAACCATTTGTCTAAGCAAAAACGACCCTTACTCCGAGCCATCGTATTTAATCGTCGTATTAGTCTAATATGACAGTTTTGTAACCGTTGCCGAACAAAAGCGATGAGATTAATTATGACGGCTATATATAACCGTCGTTTAGCCGTCATATTTGCCAAATAAGATGGCTATAGTGTCAAATCGTATTTGCCCCTTATTTTAGTAGTGCAACATGCACAACAAAAAAGGAAAAACTTTTTCATAGTGAGCACTTAAGAGATATGGTTGCAAAGGCAACAAATGGCAAAAAAAAAAAAAAAAAACACATGCAATCACTTCCAAAGCTGAATGACAAAAATCACCGTGTTATTTCAATTTCAACCAGCTAGAGTTTTATTGCAAGATTATCTGCAAGATTTTATTTCTCATTTCTGTGATCTGATTTTGATTTTTTTCCTTTCTTCTTTGTTTATCATAGGTTGTGCTTGATCCACAGTACAATGATCTTACACTGAAAATATATATAAAAGCGAGGTTGTCTTAAACAGAAGAAAAGAATTTCAGTGGCAGAAGCTTGCTCTTTTTCTTAGTGTGGGAGTTGCAAGGTATTTTTACTATTCTCTGGCACGCAACATACATCTCCTCTTATGAAAGGAAAATTGTACTGCTGACCTAATTGCAGATACTAAGCTTTTTGTTTTGTTTTCATAGCTATGAAAAAATAAGGTAGTTGGTTGGTAACTATGCTATAACATTCTAAAATAGAGCTTGAATCTTTGCACTTATAGAATTGGTTTCTTTGTTTTTGTGCTTGGCTGTTATTGATGGAGCTTATTCATCATTCTAATATTGAATTAGATAGGAAATGAGCTAAGCTGAGGCTAGTTCAAGCTCGGCTCACTCAAATTTGCACTACTAGAAAAAAATGATTTACCAGCTGACAAAATTGGTTGGTAATTAGCTAAATTTGGTTGGTAATCATGATTTATCAACCGATTACCAACCGAATGGCGTCGCATGCAAAAACCTTAGCTTGTAAATTTTTCAATCGAAATTTTTTGGAATCGGTTGGTAATTACTAACCGCATTTCGGTTGGTACTGTAAAATCGTCGGTTGAAAATTTGGTATTAAGTTTGGCATTTGAGTTGACTATTTCGGTTGGTAATTACCAACCGAAACTCGGTTGGTAATGTAAAACCTTCAATTGGAAATTTGGCATTAAGTTTGGCATATGAGTTGACTCTTTCGGTTGGTAATTACCAACAAACATTTATGTTACCAACCGATTATTGCAGTTGGTAATTATCAACCGAAAATGTAGTTTGTAAATTTATAATTTTTTGTTGGTAAATTTGTATTGAATATAAGATTGTAATTTACTAATTTACCAACTGAGATATGTTACTACCAACTGATATATGTGTAGGTAATTGCCAACTGACTTTCGGTTGGTAATTTTTTTTTAGTTGGTAGTTTTATTTATTTACCAACTGAACATTCAGTTGGTAATTTTTTAACTATTTTAGTTATTTAAAATTAGTTGGTAAATTACTAACTAAGTTTTGTTTAGTTGCTAATTTTTTTTTCTCGTTGGTAGTTTTCTTTCTTTACCAACCAAATATTCAGTTGGTAATTTTCTAACTATTTTAGTGATTTAAAATTTGTTGGTAATTTTTTGTTGGTAAATTACCAACTAAGTTTTTTGTTGGTAGATAGTTTGTTTGAAAATTACTAACTACTATTTAATATATTACCAACCGAATTATTTTCAATTACCAATTGAAATACCAACCGAATTTTATTCAATTACCAACTGATTGTTCAGTTGGTAATTTTTCTTTAATTTGGCAGAATTTTAGCTCATCTGAATATATAACCAAACACCTGTATTTGACAAATTCATAAAATAATAAAGCCAAAACACCCACAAACCCAACATAAACATCATCAAATCCAACACAAACATCATCCTTCCACAAACATAAACATCATCATTCCACAAATTCAAAGCAAATATAATTCCCTCACGAAATACCACAAATCCTAACCAAATATCATCTTTAATTAAACATAAAAGATTATCATAATATGAAAGTGAGATGAACTGCAGGTCCATGGTTTAACAACAGTGAAGGAATATTAATACAATTCAGAAACACAGTGAAGGAATATTAATTTTCTGGTTGATTTGATCCACTTAAGTCCTTAACCTTCTGTGTTAGCAAAGAAACCTCTGCTGTCAATTGCTCATTTGTCCTCAACACTTCTTGAATCTGTGTGTCAACAGTTTTTTGTACCAACTCATTTATAGCATTTTGAAAGTCAGCTGTCTCCACAAAATGCGAAGAAAGCGCTGATGAAATGGATGAAGAAGACGATGACATGTGTGAAGTAGATTTTTGCAGACAACTGGAGCTTAGGGATCCCATGCCATAAACCGCATTCCTTTTCTTAGGATGGCCTACAACTCGCAACCAAATATCAGCCTTGTTTATTGGCGGAGGCTGCTCCCCTTCAATTGTCTGGCTAGCAAGTGATGCCATCTCTTTCTTCAATTCTTCTTGGTAGCGACGTTAACACATAAACAAATGCAGAAATATCAAAATAAACAATGGATAAGAATTTTAGAATAAATACCATGAAAATCTCTACTATATTAGTGATTGTGAAGCTTAAAACAAAGAACATCCATCAGATTTAGAATCATCTAGTTGTAACATAAAAAGTCAAAAAGTATCACCATTATTTGAATATTTTGCCATATTTCCAATTAGAAAAGTTTATTTGACTTGGTCCACAATGCAACCCCCCAACCCTCTCTTTCATAGTTAATGCATAACAAACACATTTTAACCAAACTCCGCCCCCCCTCTTTATTTGACTTGGTCCACAATGCACCTACCCCGCCACCCCACCTTTCATAGTTCATGCATAACAAATACATTTTAACCAAGCTCCCCCCCTCCCCTTCTTCCCAAAACTCCTACAAAATGTTTATACATATGGAAACCAATAAATAGGCATGTCAAAGTCTTCAACTTTGGATGGGAAAAATGAAAACGGTAAAGGTGCCTTCACTTGAGCTAAATATAATGGATATAGTAGTATTGGAATAAAAAAAAATACTAAAGACCATTATTAAATTATGAAACTTACATATGTTTCCTTAGACTGCTTGTCAACAAAGACAAGTTCTGGGCCTCCAAGCTCCATGTCTTCACCCTCCAACATTCGGCGTTCCTTCTTAAGCACTTGTTTAACTTCATCTTCAGTGTTTGTTATGTGTGTGAAGACATATATTTCAGAGTGTGAGTAGTCCCTATGATATTTCCCCTCCTATATTTGGTTTAATCATAAAATAGTATTAAAACACGTTAGATATATAGATATTAATTCAAAGTATTTTTAGAACAAGTTATTTTCATAAATTTGAATTTAAGTACTAAAAATAAGAAAAGTTACTAGTTTTCTCTTATGCATTGTCGCTGGTATGAAACCGCCGGAGTGACGTGAGCCTCCTAAACCTCCACAATCACCATTGGTCTATTTGCCTTCATTATCTCTGAAATCTTCTTGAATTTGTCACCATCCCAAATTGCTCACAACTTGTTATAGTCTTCATCCTTCATAAAGTCATGTGAGACTTTCTCTTTACGAACTTGGTCCATCAAATAAGTGTAGATCTTGCCACCTTTCTTGTCCCATTTTGATCTAATGAGTCCATCATACATCCTATCCTACTGGAACTGTTTTTGCATATTAGCCATAAGAATTGTCAAAACATTATATAGATGATTAACATATAACACTTAAAATAAAAGCAAGAAAAGAAACAATTACTGTCCACTCGGCAAACCAAACATCCTTAATTGTGTTTGGGGACCTTTGACCAAGATTCATATGGTCCAAGAAACATTGATTGTATAATTGGTCGAATGGAACATGCAGGCTTGTTACTTGGCAACCTCTTAGCTTTATCTTCTTCACAAAGGATTCTACAATGCAAGAAAAAATTAACAAAAATAACCCTTAGGTTATATAGAAAAGTGGCAGATTCTTTTATTTAAAAAAAAAAATTAGTTTCATCTTTGCTTCCTATGCTCATTGATTGCAGCAGTATTATTTTCTTTTAGGCAATAGTAGTGATTATTCTTAATTTGGAGGTGATCCAAAAATTAAAATTAAAGACACAAAAATTGAAGAACTTGAGTTAAATTCTATAATAATTCATTTCATTTGACAAAAAAAATAAAATAAAATAAAATAAAGGCTTTCAACAAGAAATGAAGGCTTTTGTATTCTTCTGATTTTTGTTGTCAGGTCTATAATATATATAGACACACCAAATAAACAGCTGTAAATCTGCCCAGCATGCATTCATTAACATATAATCAGTTTAAGTTCTCATTTTCACACTTCCTGAACACAACATGTTTCAGCCCTCTTTCCTGCATTTTCTTCACAGGAATACATACCAAAAGAGAGCTAAAAATATCTAAAATAAACTCTAAACAATTAGTTCAGTGAACAATAACAAACAGCCAGCAACCACCATCATCATTGTCTTATGAACTTCAGTTTCGTTTTTGCAAGTTTCTCCAACAAAAATGCTTCAACCAATCACAACTCCAGTAAAGTAGACGAGCAATCATAGCTCCAGAAAATTTTGTTTGATTCAATCACTACTCAGATATGTGTGATTGAATCATCTTTTAAATTCAGCTTTCAAAAAAAAAAAAAATGCTAAAACAACAGCATTTTTTCATGAATGGCTTTAGTTCACCGTGATTTCAAAAAGAGTAAGCAATGGAGAACCTTATGATCATGAATATAAAGGAGTAACAACAAAAAAGGATAATGTGATAATGTGATAATGTAATAGATTTAGGTAAATCTGATAATGTGTGCGCTCAACTTTGCACTGGAAGAGAAAACACTCTAGCAAAAGAAGAATGTGTTTCTTCCTTCAATTCCTTTTTCAGTCTTTTTCTTCTTTGCTTAGGAAGGAAAGATCTAGCACAACAGATGGAAAAATAGTGAAAAAACTGAAGTGAATAAGCTAGATCTACTAAACACCAACCAGTCAAGGTATAAGCATGTAATGATAATATTAACGACTTTCAGGTATAATCAGAATATTGTCCTAATGCAAAGTGGGGAAAGGTTCCTATATAGAAACTCAAGGGGAAGAGCTACACCAACCACCCCTCTCCTTGTGATGACATGATTTGGGCTAGACATGTACAGAGCAGGAACTCAGTCACAAGAAATTAAACGTGAAGTAAAGACTTATTAACCTCCCCAGCAACAATTAGGCTTGGCGCTGAAGTTTCTACTTCCATAAAAGTTATGAGTGCATTAATCCCATTGTACTTTCTTGTTTTCATCTTAAACTAGAGCCAAGTTCCTTCAGCTTCTGTAATAAGGTTAACTAGGCCGATGATATTTATTAGGTTTCTTTATCTGGTCTACAAGAAAATTTGAAATCTTAGATTCACTATACCAGATTCAACAGTAAAACCCCAACTATAGAACTGGAAATTCCTATAGTGTATTTGGATATATAGTGGGTTGCGAAAACCTTTCTCATACAAGAAACCAGAGTATTCTACTTCCAATTTTCATTATCCTGGCCTTTCCAGATGGCTTGTACTTATTGTGATTAGACAACAGAGCAATTAGTTTATAGAGGTTTATTAAAGTTTTCATGATGCCCTATATATCCCTACATCATATAGTTTATTAAAGTGTTTTATGCAGTCGTTCAATGCCCCCATCTTATCTACACTTCCTGGATATTACTTGAACTTAATATACAATCTCTCCCTATTTCAAAGGAGAAGCAGCCAACCTTTCGGCTTATATACTAAATGTTTTTCTCACCCTTAAAATCATGCAAAGGAAGTTTCCTTCCATTCAATAGTAACAAAATTAGGAGAAATAAAAGACAAAAGATAAAGACTTATGGTACTATTACTGAGCTTCATCACTTTTGAAGCCTGGTGCTGCAACTAAATGGTCTAAACTATTTTATGAATGAAAGCAATAGCTGCTGTTGAAAAGATCAAAGAAAACAAGAAACAAAAGATGGCATTACAACCACAGCTTCGCAAAAGATGGACCTGTGATCAAACAAAGAAAGCTGCAATATATATTCCAATCCCCTCTCCTATAGTCAGAAGGATTTTGTCTATCAAAAGTATAGAGTTCATTGAGCTTTCCTTGTGGGTACCATCTCATCTCCAAGCATAAAGTGTTCTCACATAGTGGCGAATACTAAGACCAAAACAAGTTTCAGCTCTTAAAGATATTTAAAATGTCACTCCAATTTTATTATTTTGTTAAATATTTAGATTTAAAATAAAACTGGACAATACATTAGCAAGGGAGATACTATACCCAATTCCAAAACCTGCAAGGGAAAAAGAAATCAGGCTTAGAGCGAGCTTTTTATAACAGGTGGTAAACATGGATCCAGATGATATTTGGACAATCTACAAGAATAAACATGGATGTCAATTCCTTCTATGATACCAAATTGTGAACAGCAAACTAATTGCCATTTTCAATTCGAAAGTGACTGGACCAATTAGACCCAGCACCACAAAAGATCCCTTCTGTTTTTCTACCATAGGAGATCACTGGATCATAACAATCAAGTCCTGATGGGCATCAGTTTTTCTTTTCAGACATGCAACCCTTTATCCTAGGCAACTGCATCACCACTTAAATTAGTGACTTTGGTGACCAAGTTCAACCAATTTTCAATTCCTAAACAAACATATAACCAGGCTTCAAGAAGTAAAAATTGACAACTAAATCATCAGCAGTGTTGTCCAGAAAATTGGTAATCAGATGAAATACTAAAATGCAAACCTGAACTATTCAAAGGAAACCAGAGAACAATTCAAGTGTACAGGGATGACAAAGACAGAGCCAAGACATATCTTCTTTACTTAAAATGTATCCTTTGGGCACTTTCAAATGTCAAACAGAAAACTCAATTAATTCCCTTATGCTTTTTCTAGATAAAATAAAATTCCCTTTAGTGTTTTGGGAAGTGAACACTTCCTACAATGGCATAACACTAGAGTATTTGGTAGCAAAAGTCAAGGATCTTACTTCAGTACTGAGATTTGAAAAAGTTAAGGATTCATTCATTAAGGTAGGTATCATCCATTTTATGTTACATCTTGAATGTATATAAGTCGCAATCTGATAGGAGTTTCCTTCTCCTGGAATTTAGGGACCATACTGATGACACTACTATTTACTTGGAAATAATCTTATTCGAGGAGAATTTACTAATGGCCAAGCAAGAGGGTTTGCTGAAGAAATTTAAGTTAATCACTACAATTAGCACAAGTAACATGCACCTATTTGACCCAAAAGGTGTTATCAAGAAATTTGACACTCCAGAACAAAGTATGCACTGCAATGATGATTTAATTTTCATTATTATTAGAGATGTATTCACTTTGCTTACTGTACATGATTATTTTGCAGTTCTAGAGGACTTCTTCCATGTAAGGCTCGAACTTTATGAGAAAAGAAAGGTAAGTTGGTTAACTAGATGATTGAAGGCATTTTGGAAGTTTTTGAATAATTTATTTGCAAGATATGGCTGCCGATCTGAACTCATGATCCAATGCAGAAAGTTTTGCTGGATAATCTTCAAATGGAATTGCTGAAACTTGATAACAAGTTCAGGTTTATCCTAGGCGTTATAGAAGGCACAGTCATTGTCAGCAACAGAAAGAGAGTAGACTTATTCATGGAATTGAAAGAAAAAGGTTTCACTCCTTTCCCCACCAAAAAAAGTGTGGAAGTAGTTGTTGCTGGGTCAACTGATGATGCTAAAGAAACTGAAGAGAATTCTAAAGTGGCTACTGGCAGAGGAGTAGTTTGGGCAAGTGATTATGCCAGCAAAAGTCAATGGCATAGCACTAGTTTTTGGGCAATTTTACTTGAAAGACTCTAAAAATCATTTGCTAGAAAGTGGTTTCAATCATAAATATGAACAACCTTCCAAATCAAATTCATCACTCGGAAATAACTACCAAAAGTCCTCACAACATCAGTACTGAGATAAAAGAAAAGTTCCAATCATTAAAAAATAAAAAAGAAAGGGCTTGACCCACCTTCAGCAAAAGATGCTGCATGATTCCAAGAATGATGATCATTTATTTAAAGAGTGTGAAAGTTGTTCAATGGAATCTTACTTCAATCACAACCATGAACCACCTTCTATACTAATTTCATCACCAAGAGAAATAACTAGTCAAATGTTGTGACCCAATCCACAGCAAAATACTGATAAATTCTGGACAGGAGACGTAACAAAAATCTAAAGCCTAGTAAAATTCTTTATGCATTTTCAGTAAGTGTTAAAGTGCTTCCATACCATATTTCTCAAGCTAAAAACACAAAACCACAACGGAAACAGCCCGCACAACCATAACATTGATAACCAGACACAGAAAGTGAATCAAATATATGTTATCTGTATAGGAGAAACTACTTTCAGCTTACTTCTTAAGAACAATGAAAAAGTACTATAGGAAAATGTAGAAATACTGGGCAGCTAGCTCCTTGGTGTGAATGACCATCATGGCATATCTTATCATGATCATATACAAAGGCTTGTAAAAGATAAACAATAGGGAAAAAAATCATCCTATTGTGAGTGAAAATAAGTAAACATTCAGCAGACTAGTACATTCAACTAGCTTCTTCTACTCAAGTGTTTTGCTAATGTATTTTTTTCCAATTTTTCTCACAGATCATAGCAGATATTTCTCGAAAAAGGACCAAACTATTAGCACATTTGTTATGTTAGAAAACACGCACGAGGAAGCACAAAAGTAAAGCTGTTTTGGGTACTTTGGCCAGAGGATCAGAAATTAAGGGTACAGATTAGCATTTTATGACTTGCAAAATCCTCAGTGAAGTCCACTCTATTCCATATGCAGTCATGATCTATTCATTCTCTTATCTAAGTGCCATTTAGTAAGAGAGCTAAGGTACTAAATGGCAGTAAAGTCCCCGTAAATAAAATCCTAACATCCTAAATAAATAGCCAGCAATTGGTTCCAACAACAACAACAAACTAAATATTATAATTCAATTCATAATCTCCAAACAATTGGTTCCAACAACAACAACAAATAGCCAGCAAGCAGAAAATAGATTGGTACGAAAATCAGCTTTATTTTTGCAAGTTTCTCTAACAAAATTCATATCAAAAGAATTCAGTGAAAAAATATCTGCAAACTTGAAAATTCCTCATCTCTAATAGACAATCTATTACATAATAGAGATAGAAAATAGATGGATATGCGTCTGATTTTAGTCTTTTTTATTGATTTAGCACCTTCCTTATGTTTTTTCTCTTTGGATTCTGTACAAATCTGTTAATACTTTCATGACATTGTGCATCATACGTGGGCTTCTGATGGTAAACCATCGTCACAAAACATCGAATGGTTGCCCAATCATGTTTATATAGACGCCCAATATACTTAGCACACAATCAGATCCAGTAAGCTTTTAGCACATCTAAGACAATATTCCAGTGCATTGAATATTTTTTTTAAACTTCTGGACGAGAACCAAGTAGAAGAATCCTGCTTTATATGATTCTAACTTTTTTTCTTCACTATATTTTTTTTTAATATATTCCAAGAAAAGGAAGAAAGCAAAGATTAGCATCACAAATAAAGTCAAGTGAAGTCTTACAATAAATATCAAAGCTTCAACTTATAGCATATCCAACACAATATTTCAGTGCAATGTACTTATTTTTAGCTTAGTAGCTATGAAAATCACAAAATGATAAGCTAAATGGTTCTATTACATATTAGAGATACAAAATAGATTGGTACAAAAATCAGCTTTGTTTTTGCAAGTTTCTCTAATAAAATTCATATCAAAAGAATTCAGTGAAAAAATATATGCAAACTTGAAAATTCCTCATCTCTAATAGACAATCTATTACATAATAGAGATAGAAAATAGATGGATATGCATCTGATTTTAGTCTTTTTTATTGATTTAGCACATTCCTTATGTTTTTTCGCTTTGGATTCTGTAAAAATCTGTTAATACTTTCATGTCATTGTGCATCATACGTAGGCTTCTGATGGTAAACCATTGTCGCAAAACACTGAATGGTTGCCCAATCATGTTTATATAGACGCCCAATATACTTAGCACACAAATCCAGTAAGCATTTTAGCACATCTAACACAATATTCTAGTACATAATAGAGATACAAACAGATTGATATGCTTCAGCTTTGTTTTTGCAAGTTTCTCTAACAAAATTCATATCAAAAGATCATAAGGATAATGTCCATTTTAAACCATTAAGCTTAAACTCCTGAAGTAAATTCATAATCTAGCAGCAAAAAATATGCAGTAAAAGAAAAAAGAAACCACTTACTCATCTTCCTCGATAAAACAACAGATCTTGCCCTCAGATGGAGTATTAATTGCAGAAGATGAGGCAGCTGGCTATACCACAATAGGAGTAGAAGATGCTTGGGCATGATTACCAGAAGGTGTACCATATGGTTGACCATCAAATGGTATGGCATCAGCGCTGCTATCAAGAGAAGTATGATCATCTACATCAACAATTGCAGCAGCACTTTGGGGAGTCCGATATATATTGTCAGCAGGAGTATTCTGAGCACATTCATCAACAGCAATTTGGTTTTCCTCATTCTCATCTAAAACAGGTGACAGCTGCTGTTCATTAGCTGCAGTGATTGAAGTGCTAGATTTCAGCAAAGGCGTCAAATCCTTTCCAACAGACGCTAATGATCGTCGGCCAACTGAGGGGCTACCAAGAGCCACTCGTCCTCTCCTCGTCAAAGGTGAGGAACTAGAACCCCTATCAATTTGATTTTTCTTTTCACGCACTATTTCTGAAAAATATAATAAGTAATTAAAATTATAAATTAAACACTTAATTAAAAAAATACAAATAAATGAAAATATTAATTGGAGATAAACAAATAAAAAATAATGCAAGAATAAGATAAAATAACTATAGCCAATCCAACTCTACCATGCTAGTCGCTAAGGCTATTGGAGTCTGTTGCTTAGTTCTTTTTCAGAGTTATTTGTTGATTCATCTATCTCTTTTTCATCAGAACTACTTATGAACTCTCCCTCACTCTCTACTAGATCAACATTGTCAATAGTATCTACTTCATAAAAAATGCCATTAGGATCTTTGAGACTATCTGTTTCATCATCCAAAATATCAAAATCTGCAGCTTGGACTTCATCCTCTTGAAGTGCACTATCCATTGTCCCCATCTCCAAGTTTCTTCTTGCAGCCACATGACGAACATGCACCCAATCAGCTGAGTCTTTCCTTTGGCTTAGATAAGGTATGTAATACACTTGGCTTGCTTGATGTGCAAGTGCAAATGGCTCGTATTTTCTCAAACTACGCTTGTGATTAATATCAACCATTTTATACTTTGGATGGATTCTCATGCCAACATTTTGCACTGGATCATACCAATCACAATGAAAAAAGTAAGCTCGTTTAATTGGCAACGCTTGGGTATTCCAATTCAACAACTTCCTTTAGCACACCATAATAATTCATTGTCTTCATCAATGCTATTTGAACCTTTTATGCACACACCACTATTGGTTGTGGATTTCCCTTTACTATGGGCAATAGTGTGGAAGTTGTACCTATTCACAAAAAACTGTGAATATGTGCGAACATATCTTTTTGGGCCCTAAGCAATGTGTTTTATTTCCTAAGTTGAAACATTGTTAGTTGGATCATTTGCCTACATGACATAAAACATGGAACACTTATTAATTATTTAAATTAAAGAAAGAAAAAGAGTACCTAAGAAGTTGAATTATGCTTACATATCTATTAAACCAATGAACAAACTCTCTTTCCAGTGCTAATTCGATGTCAGAGTTAGAAATTCTTAAGGAATGAAGATGTTTTTCAGCCTTGAACAATCTAAATATTATATAAAAAAATAATGTGTAAGTTATGTGTTCCCCATTATTTGTAATCACTAAGAAAAATAAATACTTACTCTACATAGGGTTGGACCTCTTCGGTGTTCAACAACATATACAATGTAGCTGTATCATGTTCTTTGTCTGATAGAAATCTGATTTTTGAAGCACCTGATGCCCGCCCAGGATAGATAAAAGTTGAAATTCTTGAACCAAATAACTCTGAACTACCACCATTATCATTTCTATCAACTCTTCTACTCTTTGTTTTGACATGGGGTTCAAAGTAATGCGTGCAAAAACTTGACACTTCTTCAACTATGTATGCATTACATATTGAAGCCTCAACCTTTGCCTTATTCTTCACCTTCTTTTTCAAAGTGTATAAGAACCTAAAGATAAAAAGTATTAATGGCATGCCAAAAAATAAATGCCATCAAATAAGGTAAGAATTATTTGACTGGCCTCTCAAAGGGATACATCCATCTATATTGCACAGGTTCCCTAACTAGAGCTTCATATGGTAAGTGAATTAGCAAATGCTCCATTGAATAAAAAAAGCTTGGAGGAAAAATTCTCTCTAACTTGCATATGACCACATCAATGTTTTCTTCCAACTTTAGTATTTGGTCATCATGCAACATCCTAGAAGTTAAATCCCTGAAAAATAAGCTCAATTTTGTTAGTGCATTGCTAACAGCTTCAGGGAGCAAATGCCGAAATGCTATGGGAATCAATCAGAGTATGAATACATGACAGTCATGAGATTTGAGGCCAAACAATTTGCATTCTTTCATATCCACACATCTTGACAAATTGGAAACATAACCATCAGGAAATTTTAACGATTTGATCTACTCACACAAGATTTTTCAAGCATTTTTTTCCAAACAATAGCATGCCTTTGGCTTCTTTGTACCTCCTTTAGATAGCTCCAAATCCATTTGTCGACAAATCTCACTTAAATCTCTCCTTGCATTTTCACCATCCTTGGTTTTTCCCTTAACATCAAATACATTATTAAATATATTGTCAAATTTTTTTTTTTATGATATGCATAACATCAAAATTATGTCTAATGAGATTTGTTCTCCAATATGGCAAACTCCAAAATATACTTTTCTTGCCCCAATTATGAGACTCCTCGTAGCCTTCCAGTACGCCATTTCCACCATTTTCAAGCATAGTAGGCAAATCTTTCACTCGAGCCCATATTTCATCCTCTCTTAGTTTCCGTGGAGGTGGTGAGTCCTCGGTTCGATTCTTCATAAATGAGTTTTTATTCTTTCAAAAAGGGTGATCAAGAGGCAAAAATTATCGATGACAATAAAAAAAACAATTCTTTCAAGAATGTTGAAGCCTAAATGCCTTTGACTTCTCCATATAATATGGACAAGATAATCTACTAGTCGTGCTCCATCTAGATAACATGCCATAAGTTGGAAAGTCATTTATTGTCCACATCAAAGCAGCCCTCATTTGAAAATTTTGCTTCAGTGAAATATCATAAGTTGGAACTCCTACTTCCCATAACTGTATTAACTCATCCATTAGAAGTTGCAAATACACATCTAACTGTTTCTTAGGATTTTTAGGACAAGGAATTATGACACTCAGAAACATGTACGATGATTTCATACACATCCTAGGTGGTAGATTGTAGGGAGTTACTATCACAGGCCAACAGGAATACTGTTTACCAGATTGGCCAAATGGAGTGAAGCTATCAGTGCAAAGTCCAAGTCTTACATTGCGAGACTCGGCAGAGAATGAAGGATGTGCATGATTGAAAAGACTTCTAAGCCTCTGCTTTAGAAGGATGACTAATAGTCCTAGGAAGAGGTTTATGCTCTGCATGCCATCTCATATGTTGGGCAGTAGCTTTTGATGTATACAATCGTTGTAATCTTGGTATTAACGGCAGATAATGCATTCTTGCGTATGGCACATTTTTCTCCACACCCAAACTCCATTTTTTTGGTTCCATCTAGGATGATTACAAAACTTGCATTCTGTAAACTGCTCATACTCTTTTTGAAAAAGTATACACCCATTAATACAACAATCAATTTGTTCATATGAAAGCCCCAAAGCTGAGACAAGTTTTTTTGTCTCATAAAATTTTTTTGGCATTTTATCTCCTTCAGGTGTAACGTCTTTGATGAGTTGTGCTATAGCATCAAAACAAGTTTCAAGCAAGTTGTAATCTGACTTGATCGTCAAAAGTCGAGCAACCGTGGACAATTGGGATTGATTATCACACTCGAGACACAATGGTTCATCTGTTGCTTCTAGTAAATCATAAAACTTTTGTGCACCCATATTAGGCAACTCATCTATTTGCATATGTTCATCCAATGTTCTATCCCATCCAACTGCATCAAAAAGCATATCCCTAAATGGATTGCTTGGCTCAAGGGCCATTTCACAAACATTAGGAACCTCACTGGTTTACTCTATGGGGAAGATATATGGCTCTCCATGGGAATACCATTGATAATAATTTGGATGAAATCCTTTCTTACATAGATGAAGCTTCACATCATCAACACTTAAGAATTTTCGATTCCTACACTTTGAACATGGACATCTAATTTTCCCCCACTAGTAAAGTCTAATTGTGTGCTTGCAAATTGGACAAATCCATTAATACCGTTCACAAACTCTCTCGTTATCCCCTTTTTACCAGGTAGAAGCCTATTGTACATCCACACTTGATCAGGCCTCATTGAGATCACTTGTGTCAGACAAGCTAAAAATGCAAACAATGAAATAGATATCCTAAATAAAAAATATTGAAATAGATATACCCAAAAGATCTTGAAATTTAAATATTCAGTTTTTCCCTACAATTATTTATCATAGATTTCTTATTTGCACAATATATATTCAATAAAATCAAGAACTAAAATATTCATTTTACTAGATTGAACATGTATGCATTGTCAAGTATAAGTACAATCAGCCACTTATCCAAACAAATAAGTCCATAATATAATAAAACAAACATTAAAGTCATTTGTATTCACACGAATACATGTGAAAATTTTTGTGTCCAGCCATTTTACCACTAAGTCAAGTCAACACAAACAACAAATTATCCAAGCAATGACATAACTAGAAGAACTAGTTTTCAGATTGGTCATTAATTAAGAGAAAGCAAGCTTTGTTTAAATTAATTAGCAAACTCCAATAATAGATAAGGTTATTCAAGTTTATAATCTTATTAGGTAAATATACAAGGGTACTCAAATAAATCTATATAACCAAAACTTTAGCCAAATGGTTTTTACAGTAACACAGAAAAAATTTACAAAAACATGAAAAAGCTTCCAAACGGCTTGATTCTCAAATCAAATGCCTATATTACTGAACGGAACTACAAAATTATGTCAAACTAGTGTAGAAACATACATTTTAGTTTAAAATAGTGAACACATAGGGAAATAATCAGTAAATCTCAACTAAACCCTCGAAGAAATCAAAAGAAGAGGAACCAGATAACCATGGAAGAAACAAACAAAAGCTAAATGGAAACCCAAATGAGAGAACAAAGCTGTTCATTTGAATTGAATTTTTCAGCCTTGAGAAATCCGGCCCAGAAATGATTCTTCAATGGTTCGAACGAAGCACCTATCAGTTGATAGCAAAAAGATCAAATAAATTCGGAGAATTGTGGACAGTTGGAGTATAAAATGCGACATCAAATCAACAAACAGAAGATGAAGCAGATAGATGGAGTATCAAATGCAACACCAAGCAACACAAAAATAAATAAATAAATAAATAAAAATCATGACTTTATCATCCAATTCAAACACAACCACCCATGATCATGGAGTAAATCAATGTAATCAGTATTGAGTCAATGTAATCAATGTAACAAATATTAGAACGAGTATGGGAAGCCATCAGGACAGCAGATGAAGGAATAGATGTCTGCCTAACTCTGAAGACTGAACTAGATGCTGTTCTCAGTGCTCTCTTGGGTGTGACTCTCTCTCTCTCTCTCTCTCTCTCTCTCTCTCTGTGCATAGTTTTAGAAGCACCATCTTGAAATTTAAACGCTTAATACTCATCCTACCAAACGAGAGAGTTCAAAATGAAGGTCTATTAGTTAGAATCATTATTATCTTTTTAATTTTCTGATTGTATTCATTCAACTATTTCTCCTCATAAATCAGCATGCTTCACGTTGAATTTGCTATGAGGAACTAAAAGCTTAAGTGCTGAATTATGCATATAGAAGTTTTTTCCTTTTTAAGTTTTACTATTTGAAGCCTTTAGAGTATTTTGAATCCATATTTATTTAATACTCAGTAACTCAAATCCTAAAACAAAGAAGAGAATTTCCAAATCCATATCTTCTATTTTCTTAACTATGTCTTTTCTTTCTATATGACTTTATATACAGGATTTTGGCATCCTTGCACTGCCTACAGTACCTAGACCTCCTCCGAAATTGTAAATAGAACCAAGCTCCCTAGAAATACCAGCCCAAATACCCCAAATCGACCAACATTACCAGATCTTTATCCAGAAATTCACCAGATCTCTAGTGTTCCATATCAATGCGCACTAGTCGCTTGAAACCCAAACTAAGGTTACCAAACTTAGTACAAAAAGAGGCCTCTAAAATCACCACGAAGCTAAAACCCTTGGCAAAAACACTGAAATTGCAAATAATAAGAAAAATCCCTTTCGAAAAATGGAACTTTTTAAACAATGAAACACCTTTCTTGATCAGCATTGTCCCAATTCATGACTTAAAGTAAACCCCTCCATTCAACACTCTACTGCACCCTCCCAACGAAAATAACAATAAAGTATAAGAAGATACATAAGAACCAAACAAATGAAGAAAAACACAGGTCACAGAAAGTTGTAAAAATGTCATCTATTAAATCTTCTGCCACCAAGAGTCAAGCATCACAGTAAGCAAACAGAGAAGCCGACCGAGATCAGCTAAGTTTGGGCTCAGAGCTTGAGGGCGGTGGTGGTGTGGGAAATAGCAGAAGAGGAAGAAGGGTGATTGACAAAAGGGATGTGTTTGAGCAAGGGGAGAGTGAGAAGAGAGGAATATCGTTGACTCGTGGGTATTGGGGGCAGGAGGAAATCTTCTTGAGTGAAAACTTGTGGTCCTAAGGGTTTCTTTTGAAAACTTTAGGGACTTAGATATAATTATCTAAATGAATTAAGTTAAAACAATATAAAGATTGAAATAATTATTTTAAAAGTTTATATATTTATTTTTACACTTGGCTCGTTATTTTTCAGAAAATATTTAAAATAGGTTATGCTTAAAAAAATTTATGGTCGTAAGGGTTTCTTTTTTAGAAACTTTAAGGACTTAAATATAATTATCCAAATAAACTAAGTTAAAAAATATAAGAATTCAAGTAATGACTAAATGCATTAATAATTAACTAATATATGACCTTAAGTCTCAAAATACATTCACATATAACTTGAAAATTTTTAAATTTTATCTATAGTAATTATAATTTATATATGTGTATGTATATAGAAAGACAAAATATGATATAATAATTAAAAATATGGGATAAAAATAGTAACTTTACTAAGTATTTCTACTTTTTATACTGAAAACTTTTTATTTTTATAATATTTGTTGTATATGATATAAATTTAAAAGTTTATCAATTTGAAAATAAAATTAAAAAAATCAAATTTACGAATATATTGACAATTTATATGCATTAATAAAGATAATTCTTATTTAATTTTGCATGATTTACAGTAATTACTATTTATATATGTGCATATATATAGAAAAATATACATATGATGGAAATACATCCTACACATATACATGACGCCTACATATTTATATTGTCATACAAATAAAAGTAAAAACTTTTACATTATGATAAAAAGAATAACAATTATATCTATTAATAAAATTATGTGTACAAATATAATATAATTTTTGATTGTTAAATTTAAAACACCTAATTGATAAATTGTTTAATGTCTATTTAGTTATGAATATTTACATAATTAAAAAATTATGAACTGAGTCTTCTAAATTCAAAAGTATTTATTATATTAAAAAAAATTATAACTAAGAAATTTGTTGTATAACTAAAGGAATGAAAAAAATTGCTTACTTTTTTTATTAATTCAAAAATAAAATTTATATCATTTAGGAATATATGTATAGAATAATTATATACTTTGATAAATAGAAGCAAATTAAAAATTAAAAAAAATAAAAGTGATAAAAAAATTTACTTTATTTATTTAAATCAAAATTTACAAGTTTTAAAAGTGTATTTCATATAATTATAGTATTTTGCAAGATGTAAATAAATATAATACGTGTTGCCAATTTGAACAAATAATGACATAGCACAGTGGTTGGAACACTGCGCCTCCACAATGGAGACGCAGGTTCGACTCTTGGTGTCCGCAAGAAGGCTGGATCTTCTAGCGTGGCACCACGTGTGTAGTGATGTGGTGCCACATGTGCAGCGATGTGGCGCCACATGGCGAACCAATTGCCACGTGGTATATTTCAAAAGTTTTCCGTTAGTAATCGATCCGTAAAATTTTTAAATTAAAATACCAACCAATTACCAACTAACTCGATTTACCAACCGAAATATTTCGGTTAGTAGTCGGTCGGTAAAATTTTTTAATTAAAACATTAACCAATTACCAACTGAATATAGTACAAACTGATACATTTCGGTTAGTAATCGATTAATAAGATTTTTAAATTAAATTACCAACAAAAATACTAATAGATTTCCAATTGAATATATTACCAACCGATACATTTCGGTTAATAATTAGTTGGTAAACTTTTAAAATTAAAATTCTAACTGATTACCAATTGAATATATTACCAACCGATATATTTTAGTTAGTAATCAGTTGGTAAAATTTTTAAATTAAAGTACCTACTAACTGAATATATTACCAACTAATACATTTCGGTTAGTAATCGGTCGGTAAAATTTTTAAATTAACATATCAACCGATTACTAATTGAATATATTACCAACTGATTGTTATCGATTAGAAATCAGTTGGTAAATATTTTCCTGCCAAATTACCAACTGAATATATTTCCAACCGATATATTTCGGTTGGTAACCAGTTGGTAAAATTTTTTCCATTAAATTACCAACCGATTATCAACTGATAATGTACCGACCGAGTGTTATCAGTTGGTATTCGGTTGGTATATATTTTCCCGCCAAATTACCAATTGATTACCAACTGATTACCAACTAACTATTTACTAACCGATTATATTTTTTGGTAAGTGATTGGAAAAGTTTTAAATTTTTTCAATTTTCATTTCGGTTGGTAATTGGTTGGTAAGTACCGACCGATGTGGTCAGTTGGTAATAGTTAGTTGGTATATTGCATTTTTCTAGTAGTATTGGTTCAACTCATAAGCTCACTTAAATTACATAGACATCATTTAAAGTTCTTCCAATGCAATTCCTTGCTTAAAATATAGTTACTCAAGAGCTCTACCCATGATTGAGCATACATAACTTTTCTGATCTCTCTTATTGATTCCTTGTACTTTATTATTTCAATCCTTTGACCTTTAATACTTTCAGCTTAAGATCTTTTTTGCCTACTGGAATGACAGTACCAATTAATCCAATTGTCATAGAAACTCAAAACCTCATTTTTGGCTAGTCATAGCTTAGCTTACATAAAGTCCAAATTCTGTTGACCTAAATGCGAGGATATTAGACTTGTGGATGAAATATTGAATATATTTCCTAATGATTTTCTTTGGTGATCCAATTTGCAACCATTTTCGATTGCTCTTGTATAATGTATTCCTAAAAACCATCTATATGTTTTTGTATTTCTAATTTGCTTTTCTAGAAAATTGGATGGAGGATAGGAGTTGGAGGTATAAGCAGTATGTGACTGGTGTGAAAGGAATTACAACCGAATTTGTTAGGGGAGTCGATCATTTTCTTCAATATGCTCTATCAAAAATAGCAACATCTACTAATCCTAATGAAATTAGATGTCCTTGCGCAAAATACAACAATTTGGGTCATCATACTGCGGAGGAAATCAAATTGCACATGTATAAAAGGGATTTACCAAAGATTATTATAATTGGACATGTCATGGCGAATAATTTAAAAATTTTCCACACATGTCCAATGCAACTGTGGATGGAGATGCTTTGAGATCAACTAATAGGTATTGGGAAATGGTCATTGATGCAGCATGACCAAATTTTCATCCAAATCCATCCTCCCATACTACTGAATAACCTCCTAATTCTGATGTTCAAAAATTTTATAATATGTTGAGAGATGTAGATACTTCCATATGGGAAGGGTGTATGAGCCATTTGCTCATATTTGTAGTATTTCAATTACTGAACATTAAATAGAAAAATAACATGTCAAAGAAATGTTTCAATCAAGTCATACAATTGATGACGGAGGTTTTGCCTCAAGGGAACAAGATGCCCTGTGACTTCTACCAAACAAAGAAGTTAGTTTCCAGAATTGATTTTTCGGTTTAGAAGATTGATATTTGCACCAATGGTTGTATGCTTCATTGGAGAGATGATGTTAATAGGAGAGATTGCAAGTTTTGCAGTCATCCTTGGTACTTGAGTAGGAAGAAGGTGGGAAAAATAAGTAGTAGAAAGAAATCTCCTTTAAGCGAATATATTATTTCCCGATTACACCAAGGTTGTAAAGATATTATGCATCTAAAACAATTACAGAGCACATGAGATGGCACACAAAGAGCCCTTTAAGCAAGGTATGATGAATCATCCTAGAGATGGTGAAGCGTGGTAGCATTTTAATCAGATTTATCCTGAATTTGCAAACGAGGTAAGGAATGTTAGGCGGGACTATGCACAGATGGTTTCGCACCATTTGGAATATCAGGAAAGCAATACTCATCTTAGTTTGTTATTATCACTCCGCATAACCTACCCCCATGGATGTATATGAAGAATTTAGTGATGTTTTTAACAATCATTATACCAAGGCCAAAGAATCCTAAGTAAAAACCAGATGTGCATCTACAACCATTAATGGATAAATTGAAAAATCTGTAGTTTGATGGTGTTCAGACTTATAATATTTCAAGTAAACAAAACTTTCAATTGTGGGTAGCCTTTCAGTGAACCAACAGTGACTTTCCTACATATGGCATGCTGAGTGGGTGGAGTACAGTAGGGAAACTTGCTTGCCTAAATTGTATTGTAGTTAAATTAATTAGTTAAATTACCAAGATAATGGCATAATCTTATCGTATCAGTTTTAATTTTATTTGAATTTAAATTAAAATACGATAAGATATTATTAGGGTTGGACTCTAAGAGGTTCGGAGTGAGTTTTTAAGAAAAACCCTAGCCGTCTTCTTGGGCGTGCCAATTCTGTTGTAAAATCCGTGCCTTCATCCACCAGAAAAATAAGCCTCTCAAAAACCCTAGGCGCTAGCACTTCCCGGATGACGAGTGAGTTCGCAGTGTGTATCCGATAGAGGACGTTCGCACAACTGCAGCGTCTGGTGATCGTTCGGGTTGCATGCACAATAGCACAATCGGAATTGAAGGATATCGATTACACATAACAGAGGTAAATCTGCAAACCTACGATCTTCTTAATCGTTTACTTGGATCCTCGGAAGGGATTCGTGGATGTTTTTCGCGTTTAGGAGTCCACGAATTCTAACAGTGGTATCAGAGCAACTTGCTAAACGATTAAGTTGATTCATCTGTGTTAATTGTATTGTTGTGGATATGTATGATATGTGTGTGTGTGTGTGTGTGTGTGTGTGTGTGTGTGTGAATTTAAACGGTTTATATCAGCATGTTCGCATGATTTTGATTTTAGAATACTTAGCATGCAGACTGCTCGAATTAGGTTTAATATGTGCGTCTTAGTTGCTCGATCGGACCGGATTAGTTGCAAATTGTCACGTAAGCTGGTCTATTTTAATATGATATGGTATCGTAAGCATGCTATCCGTCGTTCTATATTTGCGAATTGTTTGTATTAATCGGCCATGATAATATGTTATCCGTATGAATATGATTAAAGGGGAATGCAGATTATGCAGTAATATGAAATTTCACGGCGATGATTACTAAGGGGTCCGAATGTTAATTTGATTAACATTCGAGAAATCGAAAGGTAAAATCTCATTCAATGAGAGAAGAAAAAATCGTTTTTCCTTCAGAGCGCTGCCCCTTGACCCTCGCATCGCTGACGGTCAGCGGGACCACGACAGAGGCGTTGCCCCTTGGAACCCCAACTAACTGTTCGTTGTGTATTATTCGTTTGTGTTTTGATTGTAGGTGTGGATTATTTTGAATAGTGCATGGCATGGCCCGTTTTATCCCAATGTGATTGGCAGGTTACATTATGGTTGTTTTAAGTTGTAATTTTTAAATACGGCCTGCGTGTCGTTTTTCATTGTTGTAAAATTGTATTGCATTTCTAGAATAGGAATTATTTTAATTTTACTATCCAATGTAAAAGAAGACGGCGGCCTACAATTACAACCAAGGAGGAGTATGCTTAAGGCATTAGAGAATGCTTAAGGAGTTCATATACTTAGATTGACCATCTTGATCTTCACTTTGCTCGTGATGATCAACATAGGTTATGGGCCATGCTATGTCACTTTTATCTATGTCCTGCATGCATATTTGATATGATTATTTCATGCTTACTACAATCAAATTTTTATTTTAAAAAAAATTAAGTGTTAAATGCCTTCCAAAATCAAACACTTATTATTACTTGGATCATCACATGGTCATTCCTGCCAAAGTAGGATACTTTTGATTATCTAAGTGAGACAAGAAGGAAAATAGTTTTCCATATGTTTGATATGGTTTGACTTAAGCTGGGCTATCAAAATGGTTTTGGGCCTAGGGCATTATATGAGATAATATAGCCGGGACATTTGATGCCTATCTCATTTAAAATTTGAGTTTTATTTAATTATAAGATTAAAACCAAAGCTTACTTATGATTAAAATAAAATATTTATGAAAAAATATATATATATTTTTCCCACTACGAAACATCAAAATGTTGAAGTTTCAAAAGTTTAAATGCTTTTAGTGGGAGTTTTTCATTAAAGCCTCAAAATTAATTACTTTGCATATTTTGTATGTAGATAATGGCAACAAACAGTTGGAATAATTCATTGCGATCTGTGCTCGAGAAAGACAAGCTTAGTGGGACTAACTTTCTTGATTGGGCACGAAACTTAAGAATTGTTCTTAAGCAAGAAAAAAGGCTCTATGTTCTTGAAAATCCTATTCCCCCTGCTCCAGCAAATAACGCCTCAAAAGCTGAAAAAGATGCTTATAGTAAGCACAAAGATGACTCTAACGATGTTACTTGCCTCATGCTAGCAACCATGAACTCTGAACTTCAAAAACAGTTTGAAGAAGCAGAGGCATATGACATGATTGTGCATCTCAAGGAAATGTTCCAAGAGCAAGCACGACAAGAGAGATTTGAAACTCACAAGGCGTTAAATGCATGTAAGATGGTTTCTGGCACCTCGGTAAGTGCTCATGTCCTTAAGATGAAGGGCTATCTTGATCATCTTGATAAGCTTGGTGCTCCTGTTAATCATGATATGGCCACAGATTTGATCTTGGGCTCATTACCTCCTGAGTATGACCAGTTTGTCATGAATTTTAACATGCATAATATGGAGAAATCCATTACTGAATTGCATGGGATGCTAAAACAAGCTGAACTGAACATTAAGAAGAATACTCCTAGTGTTCTAATGGTTCAAAAAGGGAAAGGAAAAAAGAACAACCAAAAGGGCAAAGTCATGGCTAGTAAGGGCAAGGACAAGGCAAAGTCCAAGTTCAAGCCCAAACCTAAGGCCAAGACACCAAAGGAGGGAGCTTGCCACCATTGTGGAGAACAAGGACATTGGTTAAGAAATTGCAAGCTCTATTTGGAAGCAAAGAAAAGGAAGGACAGTGAGACTGCCGCTTCAGGTATTTATGTTATAGAAATTAATTTATCTACTTCTGATTCATGGGTATTGGATACCGGTTGTGGATCTCACATTTGTGTAAATGTGCAGGGTCTAAAAAGGAGTAGAGCCTTGGCAAAAGGCGAGGTGGACCTACGAGTTGCGAATGGAGCAAAAGTTGCTGCAGTAGTTGTAGGAACTTTTGAATTAATTTTGCCCGGTGGGCTTATTTTAGAAGCTGAATAATTGTTTTTATGTTCCTGCTATGAGTAGGAATATTATTTCGGTTTCTTGTTTGGATTTAGAAGGTTTTGAATTTGTTATTAGGAATAACATTTGCTCCATTAATAAAAACGGCATTTTTTATGGAGATGCTTCATTATCAAATGGGCTCTATATTCTCAATCTTCGTGGATCTTCAAACAACGCTATCTATAATATAAATACTAAGAGATTGAAATCCGATGATTTAAATCGGACTTACTTCGGCATTGTCGTTTGGGCCATATAAATGAGAAACGCATAACAAAGCTTCATAATGATGGGCTTTTAAAATCGTTTGATTTAGAATCTTACGAAACATGTGATTCTTGTTTATTAGGCAAAATGACTAAAGCGCCTTTTAAGAGACAAAATGAAAGGGCAAGCTGATTTATTGGGCCTAATACATACTGATGTATGTGGACCAATGAATACACATGCTAGAGGAGGATTTCAGTACTTCATTACCTTTACGAGATGATTTTAGCGAGATATGGCTATACGTATACGATGAAACACAAATCTGAATCGTTCCGAGAAATTCAAAGAATTTCAAAATGAAGTACAAAATCAGCTTGGCAAAAGTATCAAAACACTTCGATCGGATCGAGGTGGTGAATACTTAGGTCACGAATTTGACGAGCATCTTAAAAATTGTGGAATTATCTCCCAATTAACTCCACCTGGAACACCTCAATGGAATGGTGTATCTGAATGGAGAAATCGGACTTTATTAGATATAGTTCGATCAATGATGAGTCAAACTGATCTTCCAATCTCCTTTTGGGATTATGCCCTAGAGACTGCTGCATTCATACTAAATCGAGTTCCATCTAAATCGGTTCAGAAAACGCCATATGAGATATGGATTGGGAGACAACCTAGTTTGTCATTTCTCAAGATTTGGGGTTGTGAAGTTTATGTAAAGCGATTATTATCCGATAAACTTGCACCTAAATCGGATAAATGCATATTTGTGGGGTATCCTAAAGAAACTAAAGGATATCAATTTTATCTCCCAAAAGAAAATAGAGTAATTGTTGCTCGAAATGGATTCTTTCTTGAAAAAGAATTTATTTCCAAAAGAATCAGTGGGAGTAAAATACATCTTGATGAGATTCGAGAGCCACAATTAGTACCTAAACCGAATAATGAACCTCGATTAGATGGCTCACAAGTTCAAGATGAGCTTACTTCTATAGAACAAGGACCTCGAAGATCCGATAGGGTTCGTCAACAACTCTGAGAGATATGGATTTCTCATCACTGACGATCACAATGTGGAGCTTATGGTTAATGATGAGCCCACTTCCTATCAAGAAGCCATTAAGAGTTCGACTACTGGAAAATGGTTAGAGGCTATGAAGTCTGAGATGAAATCCATGTATGATAACTAAGTTTGGACTTTGGTTAATCCACCTAAAGGTTCAAAAACCATTGGGTGTAAGTGGGTTTTCAAAAAGAAAACAGACATGGAGGGAAATGTGCATACTTACAAAGCACGATCGGTTGCAAAAGGTTATAGACAAACTCATGGTATAGACTATGATGAAACCTTTTCACCGGTTGTAATGCTTAAATCTATTAGAATTCTTCTTGCCATAGCAGCATATTATGATTATGAGATTTGGCAAATGGATGTCAAAGCTGCGTTTCTTAATGGAAACTTACTCGAGGATGTGTACATGACACAACCTAAGGGTTTTGATGATCCTTTGAATTCTAATAAAGTGTGCAAGCTTCAAAGATCCATTTATGGATTGAAGCAAGCATCTCGAAGCTGGAATCTTCGGTTTGATGAAGCAATTAAAGAATTTAACTTTATCAAAAATGAAGATGAGCCTTGTGTCTATAAGAAAACAAGTGGGAGTGCAATAGTCTTTTTGGTACTTTATGTTGATGACATCTTACTCATTGGAAACGACATCCCAACTCTACAAAGTGTAAAGACATGGTTGGGAAATTGTTTCTCAATGAAAGACTTAGGTGAAGCTGCCTATATTCTAGGTGTAATGATCTATAGAGATAGATCTAGAAAGCTAATTGGACTAAGTCAAAGTACATACGTTGACAAGGTACTGAAAAGGTTCAGTATGCAAAACTCTAAGAGAGGATTCTTGCCAATGTCATATGGCATTAAACTCAGCAAAACTCAAAGTCGTTCTACGAAGGATGAAGAAGAACGCATGAACAAGATACCATACGCTTCCGCTATAGGGTCTATCATGTATGCCATGTTATGTACTCAATCCGATGTGTCATATGCATTGAGCATGACGAGTAGGTTCCAGTCAAACCCTGGAGAGGCACACTGGACTGCTGTCAAGAACATACTGAAGTACTTAAGAAGAACTAAAGATATGTTCTTAGTTTATGGAGGACAAGAAGGCGAGCTAGTTGTAAATGGTTACACTGATGCTAGTTTTCAGTCCGACATTGATGATTACGGATCGCAATCGGGTTTTCTATTTTGTTTGAATGGAGGTGTTGTAAGCTGGAAAAGTTCAAAGCAAGACACCGTGGCCGATTCTACTACGGAGGCTGAGTATGTAGCTGCCTTAACTGCAGCTAAAGAAGCAGTTTGGATTAAAAAGTTCATTACAGAACTAGATGTAGTTCCTAGTATTGTGAACCCAGTGGATCTCTATTGTGATAACAATGGAGCCATTGCACAAGCTAAGGAACCAAGATCACATCAGCGATCCAAACATATACTTAGACGTTTTCATCTCATTCGAGAAATTGTTGATAGAGGAGATGTCAAAGTATGCAAGGTATCAACTGATGACAATGTTGCAGATCCACTGACAAAGCCTCTCCCATCATCTAAACATGATAGTCATACCAGATCAATGGGATTACGGCTTATGCCAAATTGGTCTTAGTGCAAGTGGGAGACTGTTGGGGATATGCCCTAGAGTCAATTTGTACTTATACTATTGTTGTTATGTTTTATATAATAATATGAGGCTTTCCTTTCCATGAATAGTGCATTTTGTTTTGTGGTCATCAAGGACGTGACTTGATAGTAAAACCCAACAATGAATATAATGACTATTCTAAATCTGTCCCTGATCGTTTATTATTATTGGAACAATAATAAATTAAGATTAGTATGTTTGTGACTGGATAGCTATGTTTTACTGGTCATGGATATTTGTGATATCAAGTCAAAACATAAATAAATGTTAGAGAACATTGTATTGGATATGACCCACTGTGAGAGTACTTCATGGAACATGTCATAAGTACTTTCTAGCCATAATAATATTAAAAATCCTTTGACCTAAATTCATCATAGTTTTCTACTTAATAAATTCTATATTTTGACATTGTCTAAAGTTGTCTTTAATTAGATAATAAATTAGACTATTGTTGGATATAGAATAAATCGAGGAGAGGAATATGATTGATTGTGAAGGAATTTGTCCCTCTCAATTATGGGAGAGATATCCATGGGCCCCTTGATAAGTTAGACTGTTAAAATGCATGGCCGCGCTCAAATATATCAATCTAAGATATTGATATCATTTGTCTGAACAGTCTACTATGAAATCAAGAAATAATTGATTGATCTTAATAAGGATGACATGCTCCGTGCCTTATGCTTAATCTGGATATCATGTGACAAAAGGACTAAATATAAATTATGGTTTGGTTCAAAGAGATCACCGATCTTCATTTAACCTGGATAGTTATAATGTTTTGCTAGAAACCGCTTATAACTTGTGGGCCGTTTAAATATGATTTGGGCACACTGCTAGTGTAAAATGAACCTATAGGGTCACACAATAAGCGAACTTGTTAGGTTATTTTCTGGTAACCAGATTCGATGAATCTAGAAACATGTCTAAGTTAATCGAACTTTGAAAATCTACCAGATACAATGAATCTGGAAATATGTCCACATTCGATGTATCTGAATGATGTCCAGATTATAAGAATCTGACTTGGTAAATTAATTAGTTAAATTACCAAGATAATGGCAGAATCTTATTGTATCAGTTTTAATTTAATTTGAATTTAAATTAAAATACGATAAGATATTATTAGGGTTGGACTCTAAGAGGTTCGGAGTGGGTTTTTAAGAAAACCCCTAGCCGTCTTCTTGGGTGTGCCAATTCTGTTGTAAAATTCTTGCCTTCATCCACCAGAAAAATAAGCCTCTCAAAAACCCTAGGCGCTAGCACTCCCCGGATGACGAGTGAGTTCACGGTGTGTATCCGATAGAGGACGTTCGCACAACTGCAGCGTCTGGTGATCGTTCGGGTTGCACGCACAACAGCACAATCGGAACTGAAGGATATCGATTACACATAACAGAGGTAAATCTGCAAACCTACGATCTTCTTAATCGTTTACTTGGATCCTCGGAAGGGATTTTTGGATGTTTTCCGCGTTTAGGAGTCCACGAATTCTAACACGTAAATGCTCAACAATTGCAACGGTTAGGGCCGTCGCAATTAATAAGTATTTCCGACAGTTTAAAACCATCGTATTTATGGAACAATTGCGACAGTTTTCTCACCAAATGTGATGGTTTACAGAATCTCAACTCAGGTGAGTAATTAACGCTTTTCTCTAACCGTCGTAATTACACCGTCACATTAGGTAAATACGACGATTTTTTAATAATTTTTAATAAAAACGACGTCATTATATACGACGGTTAAAAAATTGTCGTTTGTAGCAAAAACAACAGTATTTTTTCAAATACGACAATTTTTTGGGTGTTGTATTTGCTAGAATTTTTAGTAGTGTGAGAAAGTGTGTATACCAAAAGCATGTTATACTTTAACCAAAGAACAAAAAAGGCTTTTGCTTGAGTGGGTTAAAGAATTGAGGATTCCTGTTGGTTATGCATCTAATCTGAGCCAGTGTGTTGATTTGAAAGACTTGAAGATGTCCGGCATGAAGTGTCATGAATGTTACGTGTTTATGGAGAGATTGCTACCCATGGCACTAAGGGAATTACTTCTAACAAATATATGGAGTGTTTTGATCGAATTAAGTCTCTTCTATAGGGATTTATGTGCTCCTAAATTGTCGATTACACATATATGCAAACTGGAAAAAGATATAGCACAGTTAGTATGCAAGCTGGAGAAAATATTTCCACTGGGGTTTTTTGATGTGATGAAATATCTAATGGTGCATTTGCCTTATGAAGCTAGAGTTGGTGGTCCTGTTCAATATATATGGATATATCCATTTGAAAGGTAACTCAATGTAATAGTTACCTTAAGTTAATCAAATTTCAAATACATGTACATATATTAGTTTTTGACTTATGGCTATTTTTCCATTTAGGTACTTGCATCATTTGAAGGTTAAAGTAAAAAATAAGGCTAGAGTTGAAGGATCAATTTGCAATGCGTATCTTGTTGAAGAAGCATCTACATTTTTTTCCTATTACTTTGAGCCTCACTTGCAAACGAGACATACTACTAGAGCTCGTAATGAAGTGGATGATGATGAAGCTCCAGTTCATGAACCGGTCTTGTCAATTTGTGCCAATTCTAGAAGGCCAATTGGAAAGTTAAAAATACGATATTTGACTACAAAAGAATTAAGTGCTGCTACCAATTATATCTTGCTTAATTGTGAGGAGGTGCAGCCATATATTAAGTAAGAATATACATACATACATACACACACACACACACACACACACACACACACACACACACACATATATATATATATATATAAACACACACACACACACACATACACACACACGATTTTGATCATAAAGGAGTTGCTAAAAATGGTTGCTAATATCATATAATACTTGCAATGATTGATTCCGCAAATTCAAGCACCATGTGAGGTTTTTAGCACCAAATTTAACGGACCATGAAGTTGAAAGAAGATTCCAAAATGAGTTTATAGGATGGTTCATGGCTTACATAAGTTTGGAAATGTATACAAAGTATTTGATTATTTGATATAACACTGCTAGTCATATGCTTAATTTTTTTCATTTAAATAGGTTCATGATCCAAGTAACAGAGAAGATAACATATTCTTTATATCTTGGGGACCCTTAGCTCAGGTAAAGTCATTTAATGGTTACTTTATAAATGTATTTAGATTCCACACATATAGTCATAGAGACGGAAAGAAGACTGTGAATAGTAGTGTATGTGTTAAAGGTAGTGGAGATGGGACATCTGGGAATGATTATTATAGAATCTTGAAAGAAATAATTGATGTTGAATTTATTGGCAATTCAATCCAAAAGGACGTACTTTTTAAATGTGATTGGTTTGATACCACACCCGATCGGGGTACAAGAGTGCATTCTCAATATAAGCTTGTTGATATTAATCATAGAGGAGAGACACTGGATTTGATCCATTTGTGTTGGCCCATCAAATTATGTGATAGAGGCTAAATTCATTAATAATTTTCTAGTTATTTGAGGATGTTTTATAATACATTTGGTGTAATAACTAGTTATATTTCTTTATATTTGATATTTTACTCCTGAAAATGTGCTTTGATATTTCATTGTAGAAAAAGGGAAAAATGACAAACAAACTCGTTGTCGAGCAGTGCCCGACCGGCATCGGCCATAAGGAGCATAGCTGAGCCGGCCCAACTCTGGAACTGATCAATTTGCTGAAGAAAAAATAGAGCAATCGAGCGCAGTGCACACGACCGACGCCAGCTCTCCTCTGGGCAATGACAACGAGTTTTCCTATTTTGTGCAGATTTGGGAATTTCCTAAGAGTTTTGGTATTTTTCAACTTCTACTCGGCCTAAAACTCTTAGGGAACGAGTTTTGGCCTCTTGGGAGCTTATTTAAATAAAAAAAATACAAGGAAAACATATAAATCCAAGGATAAAAGCTTTCAATCAATTACAAAAAAAAAAAAAAAATTGAGATTCATCAATCAATGAGTATTATTTAAGAAGGTTTTAAAAGAGAGGAAAAAGGGATTGGCTATGAGTTCTTTCTTTTACCTTTATTTTCTTTTTTAAAATAATAATGTGATTAATATTTTCATTATAATTTGACATTATTTTGGGATTCATGATTCCTTGAGGTAATTTAATCTTTTGATTAATTAATTATTTTTCTTTGGGATTTGATTACTTATTTTTACTACGGAATTGATTGATTGATTCTTATTGTTAAATTGCTTGAAAATGAGGGTTTGATAATGACCTCAACTAATTAATTATATATGTTTTATCTCATAACTTATTTGAAAAAGGTGTTAATTGTCAAGAACTTAGGTAATCAAATATTACTTGATAATTGCTAGAATATAGATTCATTGGATAATTTCATACTTTAAATCACCTGAAATATAGGGATTTATATGAGGAATAATTTTAATGCATCTTTTGGGTGAATTGGTTGAGACGGAATATATTCACTAATTTAACTAAGAAATAGTGATTCCATAAATTGCAAATGAAGTGGGTCTATTTTAAATCTTTCATGAGACCAAGACAATAATTGATTGTGATATTTGTTAAGTAATTCATTGTCATGTTTTCAAGAGTATTTGTCTAAATTATATATTCTTACATTTTTGAGTTGTATATATTTATCTTTATTTTTCTTTTTATCATCTTATCACTTTATTGGGTCGGTTAAAGAATGAATAAAAGGTAACTAATAGTAGTTGTTCTTTGAGAATCGATACTCATTAATTCCCTATACTATACTTGCGATGAGTATACTTGCTCATATATGTAATTTGAGATAAATGTTTTAATTAAAACTTGGTTAGGGATGGATTTAAATTTGTATGATTTTTATACACCCAAATCATACGCATCACTATGCAAGTATACTTTACTTCATATCTGGTAGCAAAAGACCAAAGTCTGATTGGTTAGCATGTAAAACAAAAGCATGACGTGTAATTGATGCACCATTGGTTGACAAAGCCTACTAAGAAGATGTGGATGAAGTTGAAGCAATAAACATATGTATAGGAATGACATTGGTTCCCTGCTATACGAATTTGGTGAAAAGGAGACGGTGGATTCTGAAGTAGAGTTTATTACAACGTCAGGGAATGACTCAAGTCACGAAGAAGATGAAGGAGAGACTGACTGAGAAACAGATGATGAAAACGATGACATTGATGAAAAGCATATGTCAGATGATGAACCAGAACAATTGTTGTTTGTAATATCAAAAGAGGTTAGTAATTTTATTAGTTTTACTTGTAAAAGAGTAGCCTTACACATGTTACCTAAAAAAAATATTAAAATGCTATAAGTGAAAATAAATATTAATATGAGAATGCCAAACAATTCTCTTTTTGAAAAAGTAGCATTCTAGCCTTCAAGTCTTGTAGTTTCATTTTCAATTATCCTTCCCTTCCACTTTCAATCGTTTGTTGTCCGTAAAAGGTAGATTTTTGGCTTTATATAAGTATAAAAACATTGAATTTGTTGAAGAAGTTCCTTTGTTTTACAAGCTATAGTCTTATAAATTTGTCATCCTCTTCTTCTTTGTCCTCTTCTTCTCCTCTTCTTTTAATTAAGTATTGAAAATTAATGATTATTATCATATGACTTATTGTTATTATTACTAAATTAACTTGATCAATAGCTTTGTACTAATGAATAGATATGGCTAAAGGGGGAGGAAAGAAGCGTTCGAGTCATGGTTCATTTATATCTGCACCAGAGGTGGGGCAACCTTCATCTCATACACCAGAACTTAGTACTCTGGTAGCCGCTCCTTCTTCTAGTCATCCAAATGGGTCACCTACATCTACTCACTAGCCAACATCCATTTCTGCTTCCGGTTAGATATCGCGTTGGATAGCAATAGTGCTAGTGAACAGCAGCGGTTTTCAATTGCTTATTTAACTCCAAATACTCGTATGCATGTAGCAGCATAGCAATGATTGTGCTCCTTTGAAAGTTAGATCTACTAGTGCAAAATGTAGGTAGTTAAACAGTTGTTCTTTAAATGAAATGCTTGTTTGTCTTGTTAATGAACAATGAATTGAAAGATAAAATGTAGTTAAAATCTTCCTGAACTACTGAAAGCAAGAATTACATGCTACACACTAACACGAGTTCAATAACCTGGTTCTTCACAATCTTGTTCTTATGCAATTTTGTTTTCCAATATGGTTTCAAGGATCCTGTAATTTTGAGGTTCAAATATGTAGTTACATTGCATTATAATTTTTGGTTCCTCAAGAAAATTTGAGGACAGTTAAAGTTAATCTCCCTATTTTTACTTCCCTTCCCTTCTTGAACTTTCTCTGATGGAAATATCAACTTGAACCATTTACTTACTTTAGTGTTGGATATTCTTCAATTATCTAATACCAGGGAACACCCATAATGCTCATGGGGGATAATTATGCTCAAACTCGGTACGGGAATGACAATAGTTGTGGACATGGTAATTCTCTTAATCGTTTCCACTGGGGACAAGTATGTCATATCTTTTTCTTCAACTTCAAATCATTTAGTCTTAAGACATCTAACTGATAAGCATGTACAACAACAACATGAGCAAACTTAGGAGTTAGTTTTTGTTTTATAGGAATTAGTTTTCAAATGCTCCTATATCCTTGCTATTCTGTTGTATATACGTTTCTAGATTTGTGTTCTTCTAGCTGTATTTATAGGTGCACCATCAATGTAACCAATGTACTTTTTCAATTATCAAATTCTCTTAATCATCTTTCTGCTACATGGTATCAGAGCATAGCCGAGCTCTTTGCATATTTAGCCACATTTCCCACCTCCAATAAATCTCTCCTTCTCATTAAACTTCCAATGGCTACTGAAAATGCTCAAGTTGTTATTCCAAATGCTCAGGAACCCACAAAACCCCTAACCATGGTCACTATCCCTAATTCTATTAAGCTTACCTCTACCAACTATTTATCATGGAAAACATAAATTGAAGCAATTCTTATTGGCTATGATCTGCAGAAATTCATTGATGGGTTCCATCCTTCTCCACCACCCACTATAACCACCAATGACCTTATTTCATATAATCCTGCATATCAAACATGGTTACGTCAGGATAAATTATTGTTTGGTGCTCTTGTGGGCACTCTCTCACCTAGTCTTATACATCTTATCACCCAATCCAAATCTTCTCATGATGCCTAGCAAATTTTAGCCATCACGTATGCTCGCCCTTCACGTGGCCACATCAAGTAACTTAGAGACAACTTGAAAAACATCACCAAAGGTGCACAATCCATCACTGACTATATGTAATCTATCAAAATGCGAGCTGATGAGCTTGCTGCACTTGGGAAGCCACGATCATGAATACTTGATTGAAAAAGTGCTAGAAGGCCTTGATGAAAGCTATCAGTCTGTTATTAATGCCGTTAATGGCCGGGACACCACCATTTCTTTTGACGAACTTCATGAAAAGCTCATCAATAAAGAGCTATCTCTACGTAACATGTCAAGTTCTCATTTTCTACCAGCATCTGCTCATCCTACCAATGTTCGCTCTAAATGACCTTCATGGCCTGCTACCAATAGGCCATCAATTGCACCTACACATTCTCCAGGCACAACCAATCCTTGAGCCAATCACCCTGTTCGTCCTTTTCTTGGTCGATGTCAATGGTGCAGTACTCAAGGTCATGTAGTCCCTCGTTGCCCTTCGTTCAAACAGCAATTCCCTCATGCTCAACCACCTCCCCGACCCAATAATCCATCTCAGACACTCCTATCCACTCCATGGTAGGCTCAGGCACATGTTGCAACAAATCACACATCTAGCACACTCAACACCCGTGGCTGCTTGAGAGTGGTGCCTCTCATCATGTCACCACCGACCTTAACAATCTTGCTCTTCACAGTCCTTACGCTGGCACAGATGAAATTATGATTGGTGATGGTTCTAGGCTTTCCATATCCCATACTGGTTCTACTTCTCTCACCACTCCCTCACACTCCTTTACTTTTTCTAATGTTTTATGCGTTCTAACCATGAAGTGTAACCTAATTTCCATTTCTCAATTATGCAAAACTAACCATACTTCAATTGAATTCTTACCCTCTTCTTTTCATGTAAAGGATCTTCGCACGGGGGCATTTTGTTGGGGATATGCCCTAGAGTCAATTTGTACTTATACTATTGTCATTATGTTTTATATAATAATATGAGGCTTTCCTTTCCATGAATAGTGAGTTTTGTTTTGTTGGTCATCAAGTACGTGACTTAATAGTAAAACCCTACAATGAATACAATGACTATTCTAAAACTGTCCCTGATCGATTATTATTATTGGAATAATAATAAATTAAGATTAGTATGTTTTTGACTTGATGACTATGTTTTACTGGCCATGGATATTTGTGATATCGAGTCAAGACATAAATAAATGTTAGAGAACATTGTATTAGACATGACCCACTGTGAGAGTACTTCATGGAATATGTCATAAGTACTTTCTAGCCATAATAATGTTGAAAGTCCTTTGACCTAAATTCATCATAGTTTCCTACTTGATAAATTCTATATTTTGACATTGTCTAAAGTTGTCTTTAACCAGATAAGAAATTAGACTACTGTTGGATATAGAATAAATCAAGGAGAGGAATATAATTGATTGTGAAGGAATTTGTCCCTCTCAGTTATGGGAGAGATATCCATGGGCCCCTTGATAAGTTAGACTATTAAAAATGCATGGCCGTGCTCAAATATATCAATCTAAGATATTGATATCATTTGTTTGAACAGTCTACTATGAAATCAAGAAATAATTGATTAAGCTTAAAAAGGATGACATGCTTCGTGCCTTATGCTTAATCTGGATATCGTGTGACAAAATGATTAAATATAAAATTATGGTTTGGTTCAAAGAGATCACCGATCTTCATTTAACCTGGATAGTTATAATGTTTTGCTAGAAACCGCTTATAACTTATGGGCCATTTAAATATGATTTAGGCACACTGCCAGTGTTAAATGAACCTATAGGGTCACACAATAAGCGAACTTGTTAGGTTATTTTTCTGGTGACCAGGTTCGATGAATCTAGAAATATGTCTAAGTTAATCGTACTTAGAAAATTTACCAGATACAATGAATCTGGAAATATGTCCACATTCGATGTATCTGGATGATGTCCAGATTATAAGAATCTGACTCGGTAAATTAATTAGTTAAATTACCGAGATAATAGCAGAATCTTATCATATCAGTTTTAATTTAATTTGAATTTAAATTAGAATATGATAAGATATTATTAGGGTTGGACTCTAAGAGGTTCAGGGGTTTTTAAGAAAACCCTAGCCGTCTTTTCAAAAGTCAAAATTTTCGGTTGAGAACATTCGTGCCATTCTCTACCAGAAAAGAAAAAAAACCTCTCAAACCCTAGGCGCTAGCACTCCCCGGGTATCGAGTGAGTTCGCGGTGTGTATCCGATAGAGGACGTTTGCATACTGCAGCGTCTGGTGATTATTCGGGTTGAACGTACAACAGCGCAATCAGAATCGAATGATTTCGATTACAGCAACCAGAGGTAATTCTTAAATCTTAGATCTTCTTAATCGTTTACTTGGGTCCTCGGGAGGGATTCGTGGATGTTTTCCACGTTTAGGAGTCCACGAATTCTAACAGTGGTATCAGAGAAACTTTCTAAACGATTAGGTTAATTCATCTGTGTTAATCGTATTGTTGAATACATGTATGATATGTATATATGAATTTAAACGGTATGTATCCGCATGTTCGCATGATTATGATTTTAGAATACTTAGCATGCAGACTGCCTGAATTAGGTTTAATATGTGCGTCTTAGTCACCTGATCAGACCAGATTAGTTGCAGATTGTCTGTAAATTGGTCTGTTTTAAGCAAGAAAAAAGGCTCTATGTTCTTGAAAATCCTATTCCCCCTGCTCCAGCAAATAACGCCTCAAAAGCTAAAAAAGATGCTTATAGTAAGCACAAAGATGACTCCAACGATGTTACTTGCCTCATGCTAGCAACCATAAACTCTGAACTTCAAAAACAGTTTGAAGAAATAGAGGCATATGACATGATTGTGCATCTCAAGGAAATGTTCCAAGAGCAAGCACGACAAGAGAGATTTGAAACTCACAAGGCGTTAAATGCATGTAAGATGGTTTCTGGCACCTCGATAAGTGCTCATGTCCTTAAAATGAAAGGCTATCTAGATCATCTTGATAAGCTTGGTGCTCCTGTTAATCATGACATGGCCACAGATTTGATCTTGAGCTCTTTACCTGTTGAGTATGACCAGTTTGTCATGAATTTTAACATGCATAATATGGAGAAATCCATTACTGAATTGCATGGGATGCTAAAACAAGCTGAACTAAACATTAAGAAGAATACTTCTAGTGTTCTAATGGTTCAAAAAGGGAAAGGCAAAAAGAACAACCAAAAGGGCAAGGTCATGGCTAGTAAGGGTAAGGACAAGGCAAAGTCCAAGTTCAATCCCAAACCTAAGGCCAAGACACCAAATGAGGGAGCTTGCCACCATTGTGGAGAACAAGGACATTGGTTAAGAAATTGCAAGCTCTATTTGGAAGCAAAGAAAAAGAAGGACAGTGAGACTCGCCGCTCGGTATTTATGTTATTGAAATTAATTTATCTACTTCGATTCATGGGTATTGGATACCGGTTGTGGATCTCACATTTGTGTAAATGTGTAGGGTCTAAAAAGGAGTAGAGCCTTGGCAAAAGGAGAGGTGGACCTACGAGTTGCGAATGGAGCAAAAGTTGCTGCAGTAGGTCGTAGGAACTTTTGAATTAATTTTGCCCGAGTGGGCTTGTTTTAGAACTCGAACAACTGTTTTTATGTTCCTGCTATGAGTAGGAATATTATTTCAGTTTCTTATTTGGATTTAGAAGGTTTTGAATTTGTTATTAGGAATAACATTTGCTCCATTAATAAAAACGGCATTTTTTATGGAGATGCTTCATTATCAAATGGGCTTTATATTCTAAATCTTCGTGGATCTTCAGACATGTCTATCTATAATATAAATACTAAGAGATTGAAATCTAATGATTTAAATCAGACTTACTTCTGGCATTGTCGTTTGGGCCATATAAATGAGAAACGCATAACGAAGCTTCATAATGATGGGCTTCTAAAATCGTTTGATTTAGAATCTTACAAAACATGTGATTCTTGTTTATTAGGCAAAATGACTAAAGCAACTTTCAAGAGACAAAATGAAAGGGCAACTGATTTATTGGGCCTAATACATACTGATGTATGTGGACCATGAATTCACTTGCTAGAGGAGGATTTCAGTACTTCATTACATTTACAAATGATTTCAGCAGATATGGCTACCTGTATCTGATGAAACAAAAATCTGAATCGTTCTAAAAATTCAAAGAATTTCAAAATGAAGTACAAAATCAACTTGGCAAAAGTATCAAAACACTTCGATCGGATCGAGGTGGTGAATACTTAAGTCATGAGTTTGACGAGTATCTTAAAAATTGTGGAATTATTTCCCAATTAAATCCACCAGGAACACCTCAATGGAATGGTGTATCTGAACGGAGAAATCGAATTTTACTAGATATTGTTCGATCAATGATGAGTCAAACTGATCTTCCAATCTCCTTTTGGGGTTATGCCTTGGAGACTGCTATATTCATACTAAATCGAGTTCCATCTAAATCGGTTCAGAAAACGCCATATGAGATATGGACTGGGAGACAACCTAGTTTGTTATTTTTGAAGATTTGGGGTTGTGAAGTTTATGTAAAGCGTTTATTATCTGATAAAATTGCACCTAAATCGGATAAATGCATATTTGTGGGGTATCCTAAAGAAACTAAAAGATATCAATTTTATCTCCCAAAAGAAAATAGAGTAATTGTTGCTCGAAATGGATTCTTTCTTGAAAATGAATTTATTTCCAAAAGAATCAGTGGGAGTAAAATATATATTGATGAGATTCAAGGACCACAATTTGTGCCTGAACATTATCAAGATGAGATTCAAGAGCCACAATTAGTGCCTAAACCAAATAATGAATCTCGATTAGATAGCTCACAAGTCCAAGATGAGCCTACATCTATAGAACAAGGATCTCGAAGATCTGATAGGGTTCGTCAACAACTTGAGAGATATGGATTTCTCATCACTGACGATCACAATGTGGAGCTTATGGTTAATGATGAGCCCACTTCCTATCAAGAAGCCATTAAGAGTTCGACTACGGAAAATGGTTAGAGGCTATGAAGTCCGAGATGCAATCCATGTATGATAACCAAGTTTGGACTTTGGTTAACCCACCTAAAGGTTCAAAAACCATTGGGTGTAAGTGGGTTTTCAAAAAGAAAACAAACATGGAGGGAAATGTGCATAATTACAAAGCACGACTGGTAGCAAAAGGTTATAGACAAACTCATGGTATAGACTATGATGAAACCTTTTCACCAGTTGTAATGCTTAAATCTATCAGAATTCTTCTTGCCATAGCAGCATATTATGACTATGAAATTTGACAAATGGATGTCAAAACCACATTTCTTAATGGAAACTTACTCGAAGATGTGTACATGACACAACCTGAGGGTTTTGATGATCCTTTGAATTCTAATAAAGTGTGCAAGCTTTAAAGATCCATTTATGGATTGAAGCAAGCATCTCGAAGCTGGAATCTTCGGTTTGATGAAGCAATTAAAGAGTTTAACTTTATCAAAAATGAAGATGAGCCTTGTGTCTATAAGAAAATAAGTGGGAATGCAATAGTCTTTTTGGTACTTTATGTTGATGATATCTTACTCATTGGAAACGACATCCCAACTCTACAAAGTGTAAAGACATGGTTGGGAAATTGTTTCTCAATGAAAGACTTAGGTGAAGTTGCCTATATTCTAGGTATAAGGATCTATAGAGATAGATCTAGAAAGCTAATTGGACTAAGTCAAAGTACATACGTTGACAAGGTACTGAAAAGGTTCGAGTATGCAAGACTCTAAGAGAGGATTCTTGCCAATGTCACATGGCATTAAGCTCAGCAAAACTCAAAGTCCTTCTACGAAGGATGAAGAAGAGCGCATGAACAAGATACCATACGCTTCCGCTATAGGGTCTATCATGTATGCCATGTTATGTACTCGACCCGATGTATCATATGCATTGAGCATGACGAGCGAGGTTCCGATCAAATCCTGGAGAGGCACATCTGGATCTGCCGTCAAGAACATACTAAAGTACTTAAGAAGAACTAAAGATATGTTCTTAGTTTATGGAGGACAAGAAGGCGAGCTAGTTGTAAATGGTTACACCGATGCTAGTTTTCGGTCCGACATAGATGATTATATATCACAATCGAGGTTTTCTATTTTGTTTGAATGGAGGTGCTTGTAAGTCTGGAAAAGTTCAAAGCATGACATCGTGGCCGATTCTACTACGTAGGTTGAGTATGTAGCTGCCTCAACTGCAGACTAAAGAAGCGGTTTGGATTAAAAAGTTCATTACGGAACTAGATGTAGTTCCTAGTATTGTGAACCCGTGGATCTCTATTGTGACAACAATGGAGCCATTGCACAAGCTAAGGAACCAAGATCATATCAGCGATCCAAACATATACTTAGACGTTTTCATCTCATTCGAGAAATAGTTGATAGAGGAGATGTCAATGTATGCAAGGTACCAACTGATGACAATGTTGCAGATCCACTGACAAAGCCTCTCCCATCGGCTAAACATGATAGTCATACCAGATCAATGGGATTGCGGCTTATGCCAAATTGATCTTAGTGCAAGTGGGAGACTGTTGGGGATATGCCCTAGAGTCAATTTGTACTTATACTATTGTCATTATGTTTTATATAATAATATGAGGCTTTCCTTTCCATGAATAGTGAGTTTTCTTTTGTTGGTCATCAAGTACGTGACTTGATAGTAAAACCCTACAATGACTATTCTAAAACTGTCCCTAATCGATTATTATTATTGGAATAATAATAAATTAAGATTAGTATGTTTTTGACTTGATGGCTATGTTTTACTGGCCATGGATATTTGTGATATCGAGTCAAGACATAAATAAATTTTAGGGAACATTGTATTGGACATGACCCACTGTGAGAGTACTTCATGTAATATGTCATAAGTACTTTCTAGCCATAATAATATTGAAAGTCCTTCGACCTAAATTTATCATAGTTTCCTACTTGATAAATTCTATATTTTAACACTGTCTAAAGTTGTCTTTAACCAGATAATAAATTAGACTACTCGTTGGATATAGAATAAATCAAGGAGAGGAATATGATTGATTGTGAAGGAATTTGTCCCTCTCAGTTATGGGAGAGATATCCATGGGCCCCTTGATAAGTTAGACTGTTAAAAATGCATAGCCGTGCTCAAATATATTAATATAAGTTATTGATATCATTTGTTTGAACAGTCTACTATGAAATCAAGAAATAATTGATAAAGCTTAATAAGGATGACATGCTCCGTGCCTTATGCTTAATCTGGATATCGTGTGACAAAATGACTAAATATAAAATTATGGTTTGGTTCAAAGAGATCACCGATCTTCATTTAACCTGGATAGTTATAATATTTTGCTAGAAACCGCTTATAACTTGTGGGCCATTTAAATATGATTTAGGCACACTGCCAGTGTTAAATGAACCTATAGGGTCACACAGTAAGCGAACTTGTTAGGTTATTTTTCTGGTGACCAGGTTCGATGAATCTGGAAATATGTCTAAGTTAATCGTACTTAGAAAATTTACCAGATACAATGAATTTGGAAATATGTCCACATTCGATGTATCTGGATGATGTCCAGATTATAAGAATCTGACTCAGTAAATTAATTAGTTAAATTACCGAGATAATGGCATAATCTTATCATATCAGTTTTAATTTAATTTGAATTTAAATTAGAATATGATAAGATATTATTAGGGTTGGACTCTAAGAGGTTCGGGGGTTTTTAAGAAAACCCTAGCCGTCTTTTCAAAAGTCAAATTTTTCGGTTGAGAACATTCGTGCCATTCTCTACTAGAAAAGAAAAAAAACCTCTCAAACCCTAGGCGCTAGCACTCCCCGGATATCGAGTGAGTTCGCGGTGTGTATCCGATAGAGGACGTTCGCATACTGCAGCGTCTGGTGATTGTTCAGGTTGAACGTACAACAGCGCAATCAGAATCGAAGGATTTCGATTACAGCAACCAGAGGTAATTCTTAAACCTTAGATCTTCTTAATCGTTTACTTGGGTCCTCGGGAGGGATTCGTGGATGTTTTCCGCGTTTAGGAGTCCACGAATTCTAACACATTTCTACTACAGGGTCAAACTAAAAGTGGTGTATATGAATGGCCAACCACCACTTCTTGTTCACCATTACTTGCTTTTTCCAGTGTCAAGACTACTATATCTGCATGGCACCATAGGCTCGGTCACCCATCATTGTCAACATTCAAACATATTTTATCTTCATTTTATTTAGATATCCTTTCTCCATCTAATTTCAATTTCAATTGTAATTCCTGTCAATGCAATAAAAGTCATAAATTACCCTTTTCCTCTTCTACACTTTCTACCTCCTCGCCCCTTGAAGTTATCTTTACTGACCTTTGGACATCACCAGTCCTTTCTGTTAACAATTGCAAATACTATCTCATCTTTATTGACCATTTCACAAAATATATTTGGTTGTATCCTCTAAAACGCAAATCTGATACACATGATGTCTTCATATGATTCAAGGCTCTTGTTGAGAAATTTTTTAATCGCCCAATCATCACTCTTTATTTAGACAATGGTGGGGAATATCAAGCTCTTTCTTTCTTCTTAACCGTTAATGGTGTTTCTCATCTCACGTCTCCACCTCACACACCTAAACATAATAGCTACTCTGAACGGTATCATCGACACATTGTAGAAACAGGTCTTTCTCTCCTTTCCCATGCGTCCATGCCTCTTTCCTATTGGCCTTTTGCTTTCTCCACAGCTGTCTACCTCATCAATGATTCCCCATTCTCTAAACTTTTTGGCACCCTTCTAATTATACTAAACTGCACAGCTTTGGTTGTCTTTGTTATCCATAGCTTCACCCATACACCTCCCATAAACTCGAGTCTCGCTCGTCTTCATGTATATTTATTGGTTACTCTTCTACTCAAAGTGCCTATCTATGCCTTGATACCTCCACTAACCGTATATACACTTCTCGCCATGTTCGTTTTGTTGAGTCCGTTTTCCTGTTTGCATCTTCTCATCAGTTACTTCCTCGTGCCTCTTCATCCACCATATCCGAATGGAGTACTATAACGCTACTCGTTGGTGACTATACCCCTCTGTTCACTTCACCTATCTCTCCTATTCCACATCAACCTCCAGAGTTCCCTTCTACACCCACACCAATTCCTGTATCTCCTCCCTTAGATCAGCCTCCAACAGTCATTCCTACACCGGCATCAATTCCTTTGTCTGAACCTGACAGTCTTTCCATCAACAACACTTCCACTCTTCCATCCTCTCCTCGAGTTATAGTCACTCGTTCTAAACATAACATCCATAAACCAATTCACAAGCTAAATCTATCAGCCGAACTCCGATTTCACACTCCCACACCCACTACTTTTACCCAAGCCTTGAAAGATCCTAAGTGGCGAGGTGCTATGTCTGAGGAATTTGATGCGTTAATTTGCAATGACACCTGGGAACTCGTTCCATCTCATCTTGCTCAAAATTTGGTCGGTTGTAAATGGATTTTTTGCACTAAATATTTGCCTAATGGTTTTGTTTACAAAGCTAGATTAGTCGCCAAAGGCTTTCATCAACGCCCTGGCTTTTACTACTCCAAAACCTTCAGTCCTGTTATTAAGCATACGATTGTCCGTTTGGTTCTCAGTCTTGCCGTCTGCCAAGGCTAATCTATTCGCCAACTTGATGTTAACAATGCCTTTCTCCAAGGCACTCTCACAGAGGATGTGTTTATGTCTCAACCTCCAGGCTTCATTGATCGTGATAGTCCTCATTATGTTTGCAAACTACGAAAGGCTATATATGGTCTCAAACAAGCTCCTCGTGCCTGATATCATGAGCTACGAAATTTTCTTCTTCATTCCAGCTTCACCAACTCTCTAGCCGATACATCTTTGTTCATCTTCAATAATCATGGCATCCTTATTTATCTCTTGGTGTATGTTGACGATATCATCGTCACGGGTAATAATACTCCTGCTGTGCACATCTTCATTCAACTGCTCTCTCGGCGTTTCTCTCTCAAGGACCTCGGCCCTTTGACCTACTTCCTTGGCGTCGAAGTCATCTTGCACTCCAGTGGTCTTTTTCTAAATCAGTGCAAGTACATTACAAATCTCCTTCACCGTACTCGCATGGCTAAAGCTAACCTGCCTCCACACCTCTTGCCACTACTCCAGTTCTTTCCTTGCGCTCTGGCACTCCTCTATCTGACCCAACCGAGTATCGTGCCGTTGTTGGTAGTCTTCAATATCTCTCCTTCACTCGACCGGACATTACTTTTGCAGTGAATAAATTATCTCAATTTATGCACCACCCCACGACTGATCACTGGTCTACTGTTAAGCGTCTTCTTCGGTACCTTTGTGGAACCATAGATCATGGCATTCTCCTTCGCCACAACTCTCTTCTTGCTCTTCATGCCTTCTCCGATGCTGACTGGGCAGGTAACAAAGATGACTACACTTCCACCGGTGCTTATATCGTCTATCTCAGTTCTAGTCCTATTTCGTGGAGCTCTAAGAAACAATCAACTGTAGCTCGCTCTTCTACTGAGGCAGAGTATCGTTCTATGGCCTCTACTGCTGCAGAACTTCATTAGATTTGCTCTCTCCTTCTTGAACTTGGTGTCTGTCTTTTGCACTAGCCAGTAATTTATTGTGACAATGTGAGCACAACGCATCTCTGCTCCAACCCAGTCTTTCACTCGCGTATGAAGCATGTTGCTCTTGACTATCACTTTATTCGCGAACAAGTGCAAAATAGCCTCCTCCGTGTGTCCCATGTTCCTGCTTCTGACCAACTGGCAAATGCTCTTACCAAACCCCTTGCTCACTCTCCCTTTACTTCCATCAAGACCAAGATTGGCCTTGCTCCACCGCCGTCCATCTTGCGGGGGCATGATAAGCATGTACAACAACAATCTGAGCAAACTTAGGAGTTAATTTTTGTTTTATAGGAATTTGTTTTCAGATGCTCCCATATCCTTGCTATTCTGTTGTATACACATTTCTAAATTTGTGTTCTTCTAACTGTATTTATAGGTGCACCATCAATGTAACCAATGTACTTTTTCAATTATCAAATTCTCTTAATCATCTTTCTGCTACACGGAGGGCACACATTCTTCATAAACTAGTTGGATGCAAAGAAGGAGAATCACTTCAGGTTTTTCTCGGGATTGATAAAGTTTCGCTGCAGTCACCAAGTATTCACAAAAGAAAATTTTATTGGCAAGGTAGTCTCTGAAGCTTCTTCCTATATCACAATGACTACTAGTACTCTTGTCTGCTCATTTATTTATTTATTTATTTATCCTGTTCCCCATCACTTAAATATGGAGTCTAAACCCTGTTAGGAGAATCGAAGATACTATGATAACAAGTTAAATAAATTCAGACAGTTGAGAACTTCATTCTTCTGGCTGGCTTCATTATAAATACTTTTAGGAACTATACCTTCTGTGGATGATTTATGGTGTCTCCGGTTATGTGTTGGGGAAGAATGCGTCACTTTTAAGCATGGTTCTTTTTCAGGCTTGCTGTCTTTTTTCTTAACTGGGTTTCTACAGTTATATGGATCCCATTGCATTGTCTTTCCCTCTAGGCTTTTAAATGTGAATGAATATATAACAGACATCAGATTTCTTCGAGTGTAGACGCAAGTCCATCCACGTTAATGAGAACATAATTAGATAATTGTGTTCATTTTCTATTCTTTGTGGATGGATGGGGAGGTAATGCCTAATGTAGGCTAATATAACTATAACTAGGTCCTCTAGCTTAAATACATGTATTAAATTTCTGATATCTAGCCAGCATTTACTAATACTGGTGCTCCATATAGTCTTCAAGTTGATGATGATGATGTGTTTTGTTAATCTAGCTATATTATAATGTGGTTTCTGTGAACCTAGATGGTCACAATTTCATAATTATTGAGGATCAATATATATATATATATATATATATATATATATATATATTAATTTTTTTTGGTGGGGTGGGGTGGGGGGACCTAATAACTGAATTTTACATCCGGATCTGCCAATTATTAATTTCCAAATACTCGTTAGTCCATGGTTTTTGGTCATGTATAACATTTTTCCACTGTTTTATCCCCCTGGACTATAGACCACGAAGGGAATTTTCTTTTACACGGATTCCTCTAAAGCTTATTTGGCCTTTCCGGTATGCGGAATGATGTGACATGGCACGAGGACAAGCTGGGACAACGCCGAAAGCAAATTTCTAGGAGAATCGAAGATACTATGATAACAAGTTAAATAAATTCAGACAGTTGAGAACTTCATTCTTCCGGTCGGCTTCATTATAAATACTTTTAGGAACTATACCTTCTGTGGATGATTTATGGTGTCTCCGGTTATGTGTTGGGGAAGAATGCGTCACTTTTAAGCATGGTTCTTTTTCGAGCTTGCTTGTCTTTTTTCTTAACTCGGGTTTCTACGGTTATATGGATCCCATTGCATTGTCTTTCCCTCTAGGCTTTTAAATGTGAATGAATATATAACAGACATCAGATTTCTTCGAGTGTAGACGCAAGTCCATCCACGTTAATGAGAACATAATTAGATAATTGTGTTCATTTTCTATTCTTTGTGGATGGATGGGGAGGTAATGCCTAATGTAGGCTAATATAACTATAACTAGGTCCTCTAGCTTAAATACATGTATTAAATTTCTGATATCTAGCCAGCATTTACTAATACTGGTGCTCCATATAGTCTTCAAGTTGATGATGATGATGTGTTTTGTTAATCTAGCTATATTATAATGTGGTTTCTGTGAACCTAGATGGTCACAATTTCATAATTATTGAGGATCAATATATATATATATATATATATATATATATATATATATATTAATTTTTTTTTGGTGGGGTGGGGGTGGGGGGACCTAATAACTGAATTTTACATCTGGATCTGCCAATTATTAATTTCCAAATACTGTTAGTCCATGGTTTTTGGTCATGTATAACATTTTTCCACTGTTTTATCCCCCTGGACTATAGACCACGAAGGGAATTTTCTTTTACACAGATTCCTCTAAAGCTTATTTGGCCTTTCTGGTATGCGGAATGATGTGACATGGCACGAGGACAACTGGGCAACGCTGAAAGCAAATTTCTAGCATTTACGTAAGAAATTATGACCCATGAATTCGAAGTACTTTTGTTGTTGGTATTTTCAACTTTCATTAATGTTGTGTGTTTTTCCATTCCTGTGCTTGAACAAATATTGTTTAAGGGTGGCAATATTGAATACAATATGTCAATTTGATACAAAAATGATACAGTTATAACAAGTTAAGATTGAGATTTAGCAAGTTTGGGTCGAAACGGATCGACCCGTTTAACTTTAAACGTATTCGGGTTATAAACGGGTTCAACTCGCGAATCCGTTTAACTTTTTTTAAATATTTATATTTAATACTCTTTGTAATATTATACAAATTTTATTATAGAAAATTAGATAATTTAATTTTTTTTACATGAATTAATTGAATTGTTTGTGTGTCTATTTTGTTTAATTATATGAAACCTCTTAAGAAAAATAAATGATGTTAATGTGGTTATTTACTTAATATATGATAAATGAATAATTCTTAATTAATTATTATTTAGTATCTATAATAATAATATTATAGCAATAGCTTTTAGTTAGAGAAAATACTTTATTGAACAATCATATTTTATTGTAAAGGTACATTTGTTTAGATTTTTAAGATTAAGTCTTATGAATTTATTGAGATCTCTAAATATTTAGTTGGATAGCTTATTATTTTATTGGTTATTTAAGACTTTATGGGCTGTTTTATTGATTTTTTAAATTTTATATGGTTTGATTTGATTTTTTAAATTTTTTTGTGTAATGGATGGATATATTGGCAGGTTTAGTAATTTTCTATTTAATTTTTATGTCTAATCATATCATGTTGTATCAACCCATTTTATAACACAAATACGACACGAAAATAAATGGGTTGATACGATACGACACGCATATTAATCGTGTTGTGTTCGTGATGGCCTATTGTGTGTAATTATCCTAAGTTGACATGACCCGCCAACCCAAACATAACACGATTGCCACCCCTAATATTGCTCATAGATTTTCTTTGATTTCTTCACTTAGACAACAATTTTTTTATTAGAGACAAAAAAGAGCATAAGTAGTTGGTACAAACACTATTGTATATACTAGTTTGATTCCCCGTGCATTGCACGAGTTTATGTAATATATTAATTCAAACCTAAAAGCGCCATCAAATCTGAGAGATAATATCGATTTAAAGCACAAATAGAGAGAATCTTTCTCAAGTATCAAGAACTAAAAACAAAAAGCATTTGTTTGCTGGGGAAAAAAATCAAAAGTAGTAGCAACCTGAAAGCTAATATTGAAATAATACACAAACCTATAAAGAATTTGCATCAAATACTAATAAATTGCACACTTTAAACATATGCATGTATTAAAGTGGCGAATGAAAGTATGGACCTCAAACTTTCATTCTTCACTGAGAGCCATCCACAGTCTCACCCCACTCGCAAGAGCAAGAACAACAACACAGCCAAAAAAATTGATGGGCTTTATTGGATAGAAAACCATTAAAATTAAATTGACTTTGTTTGGTTCCATAAATATATATATATATATATATATATATATATATATATATATATGCTTCCTCTAACCAAATAAATATAAAAAAAGCTGCAAGAACCCAATATTTACTCATATTGATCATGGATCATGGGCAACCGGAGAAGGATAATTTCCAAAAATTAGAGAATAAAGAAGTTGAAGATGATGACTATTCAGACATCAATCTTCGTCTAGTGGATCTATTTGATATTGGTGATTTCATGGACTGGCTTACAAATGAAAAAGTCAGTAAATCCTGCTCATGGAACCCTTATCCTTCCAAAGAGGCGCCATGAACTATCTTGCCAAAAATGCTATTCCTCATCCATGGTATAGAGCAATATGTGTAAAAGATAAGCCTCTTGGTTCTATTTTTTTGTGTCACCAAATTTAAGTAATGAAAGTTGTAGGGCTGAACTTGGTTATGTTCTCTTTACACACTTTTGTTGCTTGCCTTAAGACAATTCATTCAACAAAACAAAGTCCAAACCCCGTTGTTCCATTGTATAGTATCTGTAGTCTGTGTGACCTGTAGTTTTGGGAACTATTTAATATAGAGAGGAATGTAAAGAGATTCAAGATTTTAATTGAAGATAAATTTATTAGACACGATGCACCTGAAGATAATGCACAGAACAATGAACATTCGTCTGTTCAAATGTATTATTTAATATGGAGTGAAATTTGAAGAAATTAGGAGTTTGGGTTAAAGATAAAGTTGTTAACCACTAACGTGTAGTTCATGTGGAGTTCATGTATATTCAAAGTATCACGTGACAACGCAGGACAATGCCAGGTGACTCTCTCACAATTTTCTACAGCTACTTATATATATATATATATATATATATATATATATATATATATCCAACAAGAAAAGGTATAAATATGAAAACTTCTCTGCCATTTGGATCGGAGAATTTATGGAGGAAACAGGGTTTTAAATTCCCAGAAACCGCACGATTATATAGCCAAATGGAATAGGTCGCGCCTAAAATCATCCCAAGCACTGCTAAAGTGGCTACTAAGCTATTTCTTTGGAAAGCTCCTACTAAGATGAGAAATTCCCCGATAAAGCTGCTAGTACCAGGTGAACTCATATTGGCCAAAGTGGAAAAGAAAAAAATGGTAGGGAGATTCGGCATGGTGCTCACTGTTTTAATTGTTTGCTCTTGTAGGCTCCATGATGGGAATGGAGAAGATATTTAGATTGCATTCAATGCACAGGCCTATTTTGTGAAGGTTGCACTACCTGCACCACCAAATAAAAAGCGGTGGTTTCGACTGGTTAGTTTCCTTTAACCTATTTGAATTTAGACATTATTTCTGCTCTAAATTTCATAACTTGTATTCCATCCATTTCAAAATACTTATTCATGAAACTTTTTTGTTTTGTTTCAAAATACTTGTTCATGTACATATTTCTAGAACTAATGATTAGTTTCTTCCTATTTTACCCTCATTTATTCTAAATCAACTCAACAACTTTCTAAAATTCTTCTTTCTTCTTGCTTTTTGGGAATTTTCACTAACCAATAACTATCATGTTTTTAATATGGATAGAATAAGAACTTTATCTAAATAATTGTATTGTTTTTAACACCCTTAATCTGTGTGTAAAAGGCTTCATGAACAAATATTTTGAAACGGGAGGAGTATTTCACTTCTCCTAGACACTTCAACTTCCGAGTTAACCATGCATGGTTATTTATTTTCACCATCGTTTTTGGTAAAAATTGAATCGTTGTTTGCACTGGGCTTCTATGTCGCATTGTTCAAAGGTGGAGTACTTTTTTTTTTTTTAATCAAAATATTGCATCTTAAAAAATATCTATGTCACATTGTTCATAGGTGGAGTACTTTTTTTTTTAAATCAAAATATTGCATCTTAAAAAATACTTTCTCCATCCACAAATAATTGACTTAATTTTCTTTTTAATTTATCCAAAAATAACTATCTAATTTCTAAATATAAGTTGTATTTAATTATTTATTTCAATTTTACCCTTAGCACAATTTTCTATCAATTAATTAGTATTACAATTACTCATACTAAAGTTATTTTAACTAACAAAAAATCACGTTATTCTATAAAAATAATTACTCCCTCTGTCCCTTTTTATCTATCATAGTTAACTACTTCACACAATTTAAGAAAAATTAATTAGTTTCTTAAAGTTATACAACTTTGTTTATATATTCCAAGAGTACCTTTGAATTTAATGTTCTCCACAAATGTTCTCCAATTTTTAATGACGTCAAATTTCGTTATTCAAAAAATGTTTTGTGACCAATAACAGTGTCATATTAACGATCTTTTACTCGACATATAAATATGTAATAGAAACCAACCTATTGTAACTTAAAGTGTTGTCATAATAACATGAGTTCTATCGACAAATTTTTACGTCACTTAAAATACCTATTATGACGCTTTTTTCCGTCACAACGAGATGATATTTGATGACACTAAATAGCGTCACGGAACCTATTGTGACGGCCATACGCACGACGCTCTTTGAAAGCGTCAGGAGCACAAAAGCATCACTATAGATATATTTAACGACGCTTTTTAGCGTCATTAAAGCCCTTTTTTCTAGTAGTGACTCTCTCTAAAGTTATTACACTTTCATTTTTCAAAGTTATTTAATACAAGGGTATAGCAGTAAAATTAACATTAATGACACCTAAATTTTTTAAATGTGATAGATAAAAAGGGACACTGAAATATTTTAGTTATGACAGATAAATAGGGACGGAGGGAGTAAAAGTGTAATTTAATGAGGTGATATAGGAGAAAAGAAGACTCTAAAACAAAGAGTGAGAAAAGAGAGACAAATGAAATAGTAGGTGAGGAGAGAAACATATTTAATTATTAGAGTGATATAATTAAAGGCGTGGTGGAATTCAAATTAATGAGGTGAAAAAGATAATTAAACTACTCCAAATAATATAATTGATATTTTAATCATTTTTATTATAAAATTTCACAATTCCTTAATATGCGTAATTTTTACAATTAGGCCAGTTATTTGTGGATGGATGAAGTAATAAAAATATTTTCTTTTTAATATTTTTTTAAAATTACAGAAATTAAGTATGACAATTTTTCAATAAACTATTTTTATTTTTGTTCGAAAATCCTAAAATAATGTGGCAAATTTAAGAATTGATAGAATTAAATTGATAATTTACAATTTATAATATTTTCATTTCTATTCTAGTCAGTATAGAAATAAATTAAAGAATATTTTACAACTTATATACATGTTACTCCCTTCGTCCCAAATTATTAGTCCACGTTCTAGCTTAATCTTTGTTTCAAATTATCTGTCTCTTTAGGAAATCAAGATTTAATATTTCAAATTTATCCTATTTAATAGCATTCTATTTCTCAAATATATTAAAATATAATAAAAAATTCATTTTATGAGTTGTGTTATTCATGCTAATTTTGTTAATTCTCAAGAAATATTAATAGCAACTTGGAGAGAGAATTAAATACTCAATAATATTTTGACCAATTTTTTAACAAGAATTAAATATTTAGGAGAGAGAAATAATTTGGAGTTATATCAAAGTTTTAAAATTTGTATATTTTTTAACATAAAGAGAGATACTTATTATTGAATTTTAAAAGTAAAAAATAAAAGATAATATTTAATTAATTAAAAATTTTCTTTTTTTTAATTCCTACATAATCGATTAAAGTAAATAAATAATTTAAGTCAGAAAGAGAATGTGCTTAGATGCAGAATTCCAAGACTTCGTGGAAATGGAATTTGTCAACAATAGATTTCACTTTCTCAGGGTTATGGAAATAATTGTGACAAAGGATTGTTTGTTTTGGTCAACATGTAAACTCTGCGATCATTTCCTTTTATTTTTTCTGTAAGTTGTGTAGGAATTCATAATTATTATCTTTTTAGGTACATATTTAATAAAATTTATCTTATAATTTTTTATAACTATAAATTAATTTGTATAAATTTTAACTTATTTACTCAATGGATAAAATCAATAAATATTCCGAAGAATTTGAACTCTGTAATTTTGACTTTCTTTCCCTGCTTTTCTATTGCATTCGTGCTTGTTTCAAGTACACCTTTGAAGTCAAAAGCAGCATAATAACCGGTGATTGACGGGGCGGCCAACTTTCAAGTCAAGTCAGGTCCGCAGCAGCCGGAAAATTCACCCTAAACAACCTCTCTTTGTCTTTTTCGGAGGAAAGTAGAGCACAACCCCCACAATTTTGTTCTTTATCGACCAGCCAAACATTGCATGGATGGCCCCTCCATTCTTACTTGTTCCCGTTATTTTATGTTTGTTGTTTTGAAGAATCTGAACGTACAGACCCCCGGCATCTGAATCTCTCTCTATAAATTCAGTACAGGAATGGCGGATCCTCGTAGCAACAACCCACCACCTCTACCTCTACTTCTACGCACCTCTCTTAGTTTATATCCAGGCATGGCATCAGACTCGCCAGCTAATTCTTCTTTAGTCTTCACTGTGAGAAGGCAGAAACCTGAACTAGTCTGTCCAGCCAAACCCACTCCTCGTTGTACCAAACTCCTCTCTGACATTGACGATCAAGAAGGTCTTCGTTTTCAAATCCCCGTTATACAGTTTTACCCGTATGACCCTTCCATGCAAGGGACGGACCCCGTGAAGGTCATCAGAGATGCTCTCGCGCAGACTCTTGTCTTCTATTATCCATTTGCTGGTCGCCTAAAGGAAGGCCGTGGCCGGAAGCTTTTCGTGGACTGCACCGGCGAGGGTGTCATGTTTGTTGAAGCCGATGCTGATGTTACATTGGAACAGTTTGGCCAGGCACTCCAACCTCCATTTCCCTGCCTGGAAGAGCTTCTCTATGATGTTCCCGGCTCCGGCGGAGTACTCGACTGCCCTTTACTGCTCATACAGGTACACTTGCCTCTATGATGTCAAGACTTTTCTTTTGACTGCATATATCTCCGTCCCTATCGAAGATTGGAGTCTACTTCTAATTTATGAGCATACGCAGATGCATGAAAAGTACTCGTACAAGTGGAAACAACATATATGTAGTAGTCACGAAATTTTTTTAAAATTTTATATCGGGGAGCGAAAAGAGAATAGGATGAAAGATAAATTCAAAATTTACATTTTGAGTAATAACTTTTCTAATCAACATATATGTTTTACATAATTTTTTTCTCATTGTCAACTTCTTATTTGATCCTGGTATGTATCCATTATTCAAAAAAACAAAATCTTTGTAGAATTTTGATTAGTAGTAAACAAAGAATCGATGGTGAATTTTTGCTGTGAAATTTTATCACTTTTTACAATTATTTAACTTAATTGTGCTTTGATTAATATAATTTATTATATTTTTAAAATTTTAGGTCACACGTCTTATATGCGGCGGCTTCATTTTCGCCTTGCGCCTGAATCACACCATGAGCGATGCCGCCGGGATTGTTCAATTCATGACGGCCGTGGGGAAATAGCACGAGGAGCGACTTCACCATCAATAGCACCGGTGTGGCAGAGAGAGTTACTCAATGCTAGAGACCCACCGCGCGTGACATGCACTCATCGGGAGTATGACGAAGTAGCTGATACCAAAGGTACCATTATTCCACTAGACGACATGGTCCATCGTTCTTTCTTCTTTGGTCCACAGGAGGTTTCCATTCTCAGAAGGTTTGTCCCTCCTCATATGAGAAAGTGCTCGGCGTTTGAGGTTTTAACTGCATGCCTCTGGCGTTGTCGCACCATCGCCCTCCAACCAGACCCCGAAGAGGCAGTGCGGGTTCTCTGTATTGTGAACGCTAGGGCCAAATTCGATCCTCCCTTGCCTGCTGGGTACTACGGCAATGCCTTCGCATTTCCAGTGGCCTTGACAACGGCGGGAAAGTTGTGCAGCAACCCATTAGCCTACGCACTCCGACTCGTAATGAAGACAAAATCTGATGTCACGGAAGACTATATGAGATCGGTGGCTGACCTTATGGTTATTAAAGGGAGACCTCATTTCACTGTGGTACGAACTTATCTTGTCTCTGATGTGACGCGTGCTGGATTCGGAGAGGTGGACTTTGGCTGGGGTAACCCTGTCTACGGCGGTCCTGCTAAGGGCGGTGTGGGTGCCATCCCCGGAGTGGCAAGCTTTTATATACCCTTTGTTAACAATAAGGGGGAAAAAGGACTAGTAGTCCCGATTTGCTTGCCGGCCTTTGCCATGGAGAGATTTGTGAAGGAGCTTGACAATCTATTGAAGAATAATGACCAACCATCTGCTATCCATATCACATCTGCGTTATGAACTACTCTATCGCAGTCATACTTGATCCCAACAAAATCACACTTCTGGTATTTCAGTTCTTTAAATTAATATGTAAATATTTAATTGTCTTTGATTAGTAAAATGTTCATCTATACCATTGCGACTACTATCTGTTGGATTCAGTTTGGATTGGGATTAAGTTCCATTACTTTGTATCTAAATTTTGCAACGAATTCAGTGAATTTTACAGAAAAAAGAATGCATCAATTCAGAATTATTACTCTGTCCATCGGATTTCTTCTATACGCTGGTTGGATTCTGTTGATTTCTTCTTCAATTATTTTTCTTTTGGTATTTTTGCATTAATCAGATGAAGTACATGAACTTACTCTGTTTAACTTTTTCTTTTTATTTTTTTTAATACTAGATTGATTCCCGTGTTTCAGTGATTTTTTTATTTTTCTCGCATTCTTTGAATTAAAAGATATTTGTTTAAATTCCTTTATCATGATAAAAAAATTTCTCTCTTTCCGATTCATCTTCAAATTTAGACATAACAACAATTATAATATTCTTTCGGACTGAACCATCTTCTTCATGAAGGTTATAATTAAAACTGTAGATATCAAACATGTATAAGAGTAAATCATGAAGCAAATCAAATTCGCCATCAATTCTCATCAGAAATAAAAATGAAGAAAAATATTCCTTTCATTATAAACACAAAACAGGAAAATAAGTATGCATAACCTGATCAATTTAATAAACATTTCCCTTAAGGATTTTCTATTGATTTAAGTTCTCTTAAAATTCCTTTTTCTTCTTAGCTGCTCAGGAGAGTAGTAGTCATCCAAGAACAAAGATTCAATAACCTTTAAAGACTGTAAAGACTTAGTTTCAAAGTCTTCATCGTATTCTTGTTGCCCTTTGACCTTCATTTTAGGATACATTCAATAAATTAATGAGTTCGGATGAATAACCTAAAAAAAATACAATAATCAAATATCCCTGCAATTCATTCAAATACAATATTCTTCTTTGTCTCTTCACCCCATCCCAATCGCTTCAAGTGAAGAGTTAACAACAATGAGTGAAGAGAGAGTGAACGCAAAAGGCCTTTATTTTACTTCTTATTTTGCCCCAAGTGAAACGTTCAATGGGAGAAAGAGCAACAAAAAAAAAAAAAAAGAAGCCAATTACTGTGAAATGGAGGTGGAGGTTTGGAATTTAATGGCAACTCATAAATTGCTTCCATTATCATACCAGTAGAAAAATTTTCTCAGGCTCAAAATCAACTGTTGCTTCTTCAAGTTCGTGTATCCCGGTAGTCCAGAGGAGGGTTCAAATTCTACATTGGAGGGAGGCTCAATTTCCTCCGGCTCCGATGATTTCACTGAAAAATGGTTGTCAAGTGCATCAATGGTTCTGTCTATGAATTTTGACCTTGGTAGACAGTCCTTCAACCGGCATATGAATTCCAAATGGCCCCTTCCCTGGACAACAGAGTAATCAGCAAAAGTCTTACAAGAGCCCAAATGAAAAAATATTTGTCAAAATGCCATATAAACAAAAAGAAATCAACAAACTCGGGATTCCAGTTCTGATCATGGCTTCAAACATAAAAAAATTAACTTTTTCTTTGATAATTTCTGTTTGCAATAATGATAGATGGGATGCCATAGGGATGAACTTACTCATCAAAGTTCTATGGCAAATCATCAATGTCAGTTATATAGCATTCATATTTTTCTCAAAAGACATTAAATTTTGGCTCTAATTGTCAAATCTTAGTGAAATGTGCAAGAACTGACTACTATGTTCTATGATCATAAGTTCTGAATTGTAAGCCGAATCTTTCCCAACAACAGTCGCTCGATCCACCTATAAAGTTATTGCTGCAGATCTACTACCGAAAAGGGGCATACAGATATCAACAAGGCATTGTTAAACACAGAAGATAGGCCAGTCTGAAAGCAGTAACCATCCACCAGTCATTTCCCAGAATTCATATTCATGACATCCATAGTTATTGTGAACAGTTTAATTTAGAGTCTAGACCATATAAGGTCACATCACTTTACATTGTAAAACTGCCTTTAACAATCCAATCATCTTTATCTCACCCTCCTCTTGCTGCCTAACAATTTACAAAGTATAATTTCTGAAGTACACTATTAGTACAACAATCATGGTCTTAATGAAGAATAGCATGTAAAACCACATTGATGCCAAAAGAACAGATTAGATTGTCATGAAAAGAAAATTCAAAATCAATGTTCATTAGAACCTGATAAGCAGTTACAAAATGTAACATATTGCCATAGAAACCAAGCTATCAAGAGTTAACCTGCCCATAGTTTAAGATCCCAGCTGATGGGTTCAACACAATGTTTCCAAATCGTTGTAATTCACCTTTTGAAAAGTTTTCTCCTAATTCACCTTTTGAAAAGTTTTCTCCTCGAGTACATTTCATGAGTATAATCAGTAGGGATAAAGCCAAAGCCAAGGCTGTCCCAATCAATGTCAATTAATTCTGTGTCGTCATTGCTGAAATTATAAAAACCAGAAACTAATAAAATTTATGCAGTGTATGAACAGGAAAAACATTTTCAAAAAAATTGTGTAGAGCAACTCCTCCATCTCAAATAGCTAAAATGTTCTAAGTGCTTTTTCCAAGCTTTAGTTATTATTGAAAAGACAAAAAGAAATTATGGCTCTCCAAATGCTTGCGTAAACTGTACTAAATGTCTAAACCTCCAGTAGTATATTTTGTTACTCCAATTTATTGAAATATCAGGTGCAAGAATCTAGCATAAGGCTCAATATTCCATCACAAATTCATGACATAATGAATGGGAGATCAAGCGTACAGAAGCTATGAATTTAAATTTGTAATGAATGCTCCATTTCTAAAGTCACTTATTATTCCACAATTTTACTGTAGAAATAGAAAAATGTCCACAAAATTCACCAAAGCACTAATACATGTACAATGGAAAACAAAATTTGACGGGAAAATCAATCTCTGAGCCATAGAAGCCAAAACCATCAAAACATGAATATCAACATTAAACCATTCCGAAATTAACCTTATAAACTCTAACCTTGAGAGGAATGTGTGTGTGGGGGTGGGGGAGGAGGGACACGCTCTTGTCAAAGAGGAGAGGAGGAAGAACCTTAGCACATCTGGAGGGCCCTAAGAGATGATTGGGAGTAGTAGGGGCACTTCTACAAACATTGCACCTATCAATTCTGTCTATCAAAATGTATGGTCTTGGAAAACATACACATATGCACAAATGTCCTAAAAACATAACAGAATGCACTGTCAACATAAGACTTTTCATGCAACAATCTTTTTTCTTTCACTACATACATAATCATATTAACAACTTTAATCAAAGGATAAATTTCCCAAAGCTTCCCACTTTTCATCTCAACTAAGTTTAGTGCTAATAAAGACCCTGTACTGATTCAGCCAAAAGAACTAACTATTGACATTAATATGTGGACTAACCATTTCCAAGCGCAAAATGTCCCACTCAACTCTTTTCACCTTATGGGTCTTGCTCATGGCAGTCCGCCTATTACCAGCACACAACAAATCACAAACACTGGATTGATAAGTCTTAGCTTCTGTATGGTTAGAATTTGCAAGGAGAACAATAAATTATGCAAAAGCGACTAAAATCGAAGTTAAAATCACCAAAAAGATATATAACCTAGACCAAAAAACACAAAGTTCAACTAGTACAAACAATATTACCTACAAAGTGGTGGTGATGGTAATATTTTGGCAGCTTCATGTTAATTGAGACAAAAAAAAGGTTCTTCCTTTAGTCAAATGCTTTCACAACCATATATTAGTAAATCTTCAAATAAGAAGTTTCCACTTCCCTGACTATCACTCAACATCTATGTCTCATGTATAGGTCTCTAGAAATTTCTATTAGCCCTGTTAAAGAAACAGAATACCTGCCCAACAGCATAGGTATGTCAATACAATATAATTCAGTAATTACTAAAATATTATCCAAATATAAAAAAACTGAGAAACATATGAAATTAGAAGTAGTAAACCTCTCCATGCCATCAACTATTGGTATTAGTCCATGGTTTCTCTTGTAGAATAAATCAACATGAGTCACATAAGAGGAACCCAAAGTTGAGCGTGGTGGCTCAGCATTGAAACGTTCCTGTCATAAGGGCCACAAAAGTTAATTTGTGCTTATTGAATCCGCTCACCTCTTTATTTCATCCAAAAGCAAGTCTTAACATTGACACAAAGTCAAAAGTTAAGCAACAAACCTTGTTTTCAAATGAAACATGTATAGGTTTCAAAATGCTGGTGGGCTTACCATCTCATAATTATGTAAAACACTAAAGAATTAGCGTAGCTGAAAGCCTACAACTCTCCTACATTAATAGTCCGCAAGATTCTAGTGTATAATGGAAACATAACGTCAAAGAAAAATTAAATATACTAGAGGCAAAAACATCACATTTTTCACCTAGCAATACTCGATATTCAGAACCATAAATTTATCCCAAAATATTCTTTATTTGTTTAATCATATCATCCTTCACAAAATATGACACCACAGATAATAATGATTCCCCTTTATTTCCAAGAGGCTATATAGGAAAAAAATCATTAGGCCATAGTACATAAATAGACTAACAGTCCAAACATCTAACATATATATCCACTCGATGCTTAGGTGCAAATAAAACAATTATGAGAGAAGATCAATTCCATAGGCAGTTTAATTGCTAATAATCCATAGTCCATCATCCAAGAGGGAAAATTACCTATATTGACAGGTAAAATAAGTTATTATGCTATTGCACGCACATCCAACAAAAAGTAAACTGAATTTTCTATAGCAAAAGCCTAGGTCTCAAAATCTAGACAATGACTATGCAATTCGAAATGAAACGAAAAATGCAAAAATCAAGGCTTCAATATAATAAATATACAATACTGCAATCCAGAAGTACGCTCGATTATGTGTATATGTGTAGAACCCTAGAACGAAGGTAGTAGGGCAGAGAAATAAAGAAATACAAAAAGAATCGAAAACAAAAACAGATGGCAAGGAGAGGACAGGGGCCATTGCCGTTCTAGGGAATGACTGGAGTGGTGCGGCCTAAGAATTGAATAATTTTGTTCTTTTGCCACTTGACTGGAGAAACCCCTCTGCAAATTGCATTCGAGGGGGTTGAAAAAAGAAATAAATAGTCTAAGAGAATACAAAAGAAGGAGAAGGTAAAAGAAAAAGAGGATAAAGAAGTACTAACATAAGTATTTAACTATCTAACGAAGTTGGAGAAATTGTTGTGTTTGAAATACTTGGGCAAAAGATCTTTGGCAAACTCCGGGACGTTCCATACAGCAAAACTGTTTTTGGTCTTCCTCTAGGACACAACGAAGTCGGTGGCTGGATCAATTTCTTCCACATGTCCATTGCTTTCTAAACCCTTCAAATTTCTTCAAAAAACCAAAAAAAAAAAAAAAAAAACTTTTAAATCCAATACTTCCCGAATAGTTGTTTTGTAAAGGCAACTGCTTCAGATAGCCTTGATATTTATTTAAAAAAATTTAAAATTAAAATCTAAATATTTAAATAATAAGTTCTTTAAATTAAAGTGTGAATATTAAATTCTGAAATCTTAAATTAAGTTTGAATTTGAAGTCTACATTAACTAATAATATTGAGTGGAATAGCAAACAAACTGAAGAAGAATGAACAAATCAAGTCTTGCAGTCATGACAAAGAAGCCTTCAAGATAGTAGACATTTGATTGAACATCAAATAGTTTTCTAAATAAGCCAACAAATTATCACTGATATAACTTTGGCAAGGTAAAAGCAAATTCATCAATAAATATAAGAATAGCATAATGTAAACCAAATTTCATCTTAAACTAATAAAAATGCAGTCAGATTGATTACATTCTGTTTTCCTGCAGTCCAATTGTCATAACAATGTTTCCAGCAATAAGGTACCCATTTTATTTGACAGCCAACCAATTTAAAATCGAAATTCCAAACCTCAAAAAACAAAACGAAAAACCAAAATACATAATCTCATAAGAAGCCATGATAATTGGAAAAAGCGTCACTGACGTGGAGGTAAGGCAACACAATTCTCCAATTAATTTTAATGTAACATACATATCCACAAGTAGCCAAGAATATGAAGACATAATTTCCAGAATTACAAAAGTCTCAGAATCTATGTTAAGAAATGCAACTGACCAATCACGTAATCTTATGATTACGAATAATAATTTTTTTTTACAAAAATGCAGGCATATCAGAAATTGGAAAATATGTAAGCCAATATTCTTGAATAGCAGAAATTGGAGAAAAATGCCAAAAATTTTTTTAACACCATCTCAAAACCCTAGACCGAAGGTAGTAGGCAGAGAAATTAAAAATTTGGGACCTCTGCCCCAGTCGACTCATTTCCCCGTCTGAGCTCCGACTGTCATTGGCTTCCGCCCTGCAATGGGAAATAGATAAATAAGCAAGACCCCAGGAATAGCCAGAGTCAAAGACACATAGTACTAATGGGTAATAAGATCGCCCGGACCACGCAAGCGTCGGCGATGGAATACTACCTGCACGACTTGCCATCGTCGTATAATTTAGTGTTGAAAGAGGTTTGGGCAGAGGGCGGTTTTTGAAATCGATTCTGTGCAAGCACGACGAAGGGCTTGTGTTAGTCAAGGTCTATTTTAATTTTGAAAGAGGAGACTCTATTGATTTACGGGAATATGAGCGTCGGCTAGAGTTGTATTCGAACACGAACGAATCGGGCATCATATTTTCGAGCTCGAGTTCGAATATAATCGAACGCTGTTCGAGTTCGTTCGTTTATTATTCGAGTTCGAGTTCGTTCGATTATTGTTTGATAATGTTCAAGTTCGAAAAATTTGATTAACGTTCGAGTTCGAATTGTTCGAGTTCGTTTATTTTATATTTTATATTTTAAAATTTATAAAAATAATAATTCAAAATTTAATTAAAAATAATTGAATATTATAATATTAAATAAAATATATAATAATATTATTAGTATTAATATTATAATTATAATTATAATATAAGATTTATTCTTAATAAATCTTAATATTATAAAATATAAATAAAATAATTAATAAAATATAATTAATTTAAATATATATATAATATGTTCGCGAACGTTCGAATATGTTCGTGAACATGTTCGAGTTCGTTCGTTTATTATTCGAATTCAAGTTCGTGTTTGAGTTCGTTCGTTTATTAAACAAACGAGCCTTATTCAAACACGAACGAGCTCGAACGAGCTTTTATTCGAGAACGTTCGGTTCGTTTACAACTCTAGCGCCGGCTCACCCAAATTCGTGATATATTCATTGGCCTCGATCACCCTCATGTTTGGCCGTTGCAGGTCTGCTCCCAAAATTTCAATTTTCCTTAATTTTTTTGTTTATATGAACTTATTTTTGGTTAATTTCTGAGAAAATTGTCTGGATTTATGTGGAAAATGTAATAAAATTGTACAAAGATAAAACTAATAGAGTACCTGCGAGAATTGAGGCTTTGAAGTATAGTTTTTCGTTGGAGATAAGCTTGGTCGACGTCGAAAGGGTAACAAAGAGAGTCTATTTGGAATAGCAGCTCGCCTGGTGAGATACTTTTGGCCTAAAGACGGTGCATATTTTCCCCAGAACGGAAGAAGCTTATCACCAAAGGTAAGACGATAGCATAGAAGAACCCAGCAGATGAATATAGTTGCAAAGGCATAGAGAGAGTCTGTAAATCATAGAAATTCAAGCATCATTTTTTAAAGAAGAAAGACTAGGTTTTGGGATAGCAAAAGGCCAGAGGAATGGAAGCGACAGGGACAGTGGGGAGGAATGCATAAGCACTGCACACGGTGCTATAACATGGGGGGAAAATCATTCATTTCAACTTCCATGTGTAAATCAAAGATGGTGTCACAAATCGTAATGGTAGGCTTTTACAGTTATATATATATATATATATATATATATATATATATATATATATATATTAGCTTCTCTTTTTCCATTGGAATTAGTAGTAAACGAAACGCGGCCTATGATCTTCCCTTTTTTAGGCAGAGGTTCAATGGATTCTTGAAGTATAACAATGTACTCTGCCCAAGTATACTTATATGGGATTTGAATCAGATTTCGGATCAATTGTATTGATTGATCACCTTAATTATGTTGTTGCTAATAAATACTCCATCCATTTCAAAATACTTGTTTATGAAACTTTTTTGTTTTGTTTCAAAATACTTGTTCATGTACATATTTCTAGAACTAATGATTAGTTTCTTCCTATTTTACCCTAGTTTATTCTAAATCAACTGCACAACTTTCCAAAATTTTTCTTTTTTCTTGCTTCTTAGAAATTTTTACCAACCAATAACTATTATATTTTTAATATGGATAGAATAGGAATTTTATCTAAATTGTTGTATTATTTTCAACACCCTTAATCTGTGTGCAAAAGGTTTCATGAACAAGTATTTTGAAACGGAGGGAGTACCACATTTTTCTCGTTGTGGATATTCCAAATCATTTCCGCTAGATATTCGGACCCATTTTTTCTGATCTTTGGAGAAAAAATTATTCTCTTCACAAAAAATAGGAGGTAAAACCACTAAAAATTTCTGTTTTGATCTATCCCCGGCCTCATTCAAGAATTATTTTTTATCCAATCCTTAAGAATTAATAGAAAAGGCAAATCCTTTATGATACACCATATCCGACTCAATTATTGATAGAGTGAATAGATATGCCGAACTTTGTGATCGGTAGTGCATTTTACTCTTCAAGCCGGCTCGCTTCGTTCTTGAGACTTGAACTTTGGGCGTATGAAGCAACTCTAATAGAATAATTTTCTCGTTATGCTATTTGGGAAAAAAATTCAGACATATTAATTAGATGTTCATTTGCTTCTCTCCGACAGACTATGGTGGGCACACACCGGATTATGCAAATGAGTTCATTTTGGTTTTGATCCTTCAAAGAAGTGTACTTATTTCTGTCGCTATGTTGCTTAGAACATTAGAGCTGTAATCAAATAGAAATAAATTGAGTATTATATTTTTGAATTTGAGTTTAAATATATCTAAATACTATTCAAATTTAATTATTATTTAACAATATTAGATGTTGATTTGAGCTCGAAAACCTAGGGTTCATGTTCGAATTGTTTAAACTGTTATTTCATATTTATCATCCTAAACTTTTGTTTGAAAAATTAAAATCTAAATAAATTTACGTAAGGGACTACTAACATTGAATTTTAGAGCAAAATTAGAGTTGCTCAAAATATTTCAAAATTTAACTTTGACATTAATTCCATTAATTGTTAATAACATTTTGTTAATTTTATATTTTTATTAAAATATATTATTTTCTTAATTCTTTTATTTGTTTTAAAAGAATTTCTTTTATCCTTTTCTTTTTTCTTTTTTTCCTTTCCTTCTTCCTCATTTCTAATTTTCCCCTTCTTCTCCATCTTCCTCACCGCTGCAACAAATGTATAGCCAAATTGACCATGACCCAACAATTTCCCAATGGAAGCGAGCACCTAGTACATTTTCGGAGCGATTGAAGCAACACACAGTCACACACTACCTTCACAATGGTACTTATCGGAGACGAAGAAGAAGAGCAGACAATAGAATCATAATATTGTTACACTCCTACCTAGTATCTCTAACGGAAATGAAGACAACAATAATATTAGGAAACAAATTATATTCCCTCGAACAGATCCCATTAACTTGCAAGATCAATCCATTAATGTCGGGATCCTTGAGCAAATAAACAACACCAACATTACCAAATCCACACACAAAAGAGAGAAATAGACAAAAGCTCAAATATATTACTCCCCCCGTCTATAAATAACCGACCTAATTGTAAAAATTATGCATATTAAGGAATTGTAAAATTTTATAGTAAAGATGATTAAAATGTCCATTATATCCTTTGAAGTATTTTTATTATCTTTCTCACATCATTAATTTGAAACCACAACTCTTTTAGTTATATCACTCTAATAATTACATGCGTATCTCTTTTCTCACCTACCATGTCCTTAGTCTCTCTCTTCCCACTCTTTGTTTTATAGTCTTCTTTTCACCCATATCACCTCATTAAATTATACTTTTTACTATTTTTATATGATAATGTAATTTCATTGTTGGTTAAAATAACTTCAGTATAGGTATTTGTAATACTAATTAATTGATAGAAAATTGTGCTAAGGGTAAAATTAGAAAAAAAAATAATTCAATACAATTTACATTTAGAAAGTGGACAATTATTTTTGGACAAACAAAAAGGAAATTAAACCAGTTATTTGTGACGGAGGGAGTATACCCAATAACAAAAATTGCAAGATCCCAGACAAGCAAAAAACAAAACAAAAAGTAACAAAAGCTAGACAAGAGGTCGCAAAATTAACGTGGAGAAGAAAACACCAGAACAATCACAATATATATGTGTGTGTGTGTGTGTGTGTGTGTGTCACATCTGAAGCTACTCACAAAGAAATAAGAGAGACAGAGTAACACACAAATAGAGAGAAGCAGAGATAAGAGAGAAAAATATATAACTTGAAAATGAAGAGAGAAAGAAACGAAAAGAGGCCACTTGAATAAGTACTAACAAATGTTTGGAGATGATAAAACAAAGTAAAGCAAGTGTCCTCATTCCCACATTTGTGTTAAGCCGATGCATAAAGCTTGGTTTTTGCTAGTATCGCTCTTAGCGTTTTTATCAATATGCAAATTTGTTGTGCATGAAAACTTACATGCCGACTAAAAAAGACTTGAAATTTCTAGTTTCTTTTTAGCAGGAGAATATCAATATGTGAACAACTTTGTCCCACAATTGATGGTGGGAAATCTTGGTAGGCTAATTACTAGATCATTTGTTGGAGTTGTAGCTGAAAGTGCAGGGGATTTTGATGAGTAAGGAATAGATCTTGCAGTCCTGATACCACTCTTTTCCCCTATAACAATGTAAGTTCTATTAATATTCATTTTTTAAAGTTCTATCAACTGGACCTCATCTTGAGGAATTTGGAGTTATGTGTGTTGTTACTGATTTCTTTACTCCCTTTATCATGTGTATTTTTGTTTATGCTTTCCTATCATGTTTAAATAAGTATCTTATTGTTGCTTAGCTACACAAATAGGAATTTGTTTAGTTACTAGAATTAATATCTTCTTGGCTAGGCAGTTTGCATTCATATGGTGCTTTCATTATTTTATAGTTTTTAGGCAACAGGTTTGGGTTGGTATGTATGTGCATATCCATTGTTTCTTTTTTCTAATTATTCGATGTCCCCTTTTGGGAAAATAGAGGAGTAAAGTTTCATCGGTGTACTTGATGTAGAAGTATCTTTACCTTAAGCTGATGTTTGAACTGTGATATCGCTGCATAAATACTCCTTGTTTTTACTTTCTTCCATGATCTTTTAGTCGATTAGGATTTGTATTCAGGGCATAAATACTGTGATATTGCTGCATGTGGTAATAACATTTCTTTTCGACAATAGGTGAAGTTTAGTTGTGCATTTAATGATTTAATGGTTGAATGTTTAATTCGATTCGTTTCTTGATCCCCATATGCCCTCTAATTTACAAACTTCTCTAGTCACAATTATATGTAAATTTCGATATTACTAATTATTCTTTGAAGATTATTCTCATTTTGTATGGATCTATCCACTTTGAAGTAAATTCAGTGTCTATATGAAATTTATATATTTTAATATTATTTGCAAAATTAATTTCAAATCACAGTTAAAACTTTTTGGTGTGATCATGGTAGATAATCAGCCACATAATTTTTTTTTTTTTTTTTTGTGAAGGTTAGAAATTGGAAACTTAATCATCTTCTGGTTGTCAAATTATCAAATTGATGATCTATTTGTTTATAACCATCTTCCAATAGCGTGTTTCTTTTTCTAGACTCGTGGACAATAATCTTGCACTAAAAATACATAAAAAAAGTGAGGGCAACATAGCAGTAGTTGTTGAAGCTTTTGCTGAGCAGAGGGATTTAGACTATTGGAGGAATCTCAAGTTGAAATTTCTTTTCAAAGTTATGTAGAATTTCTTCTTCTTTCAAGCACTTGGACTTTCTTCTATCAAGTATGTAGAATCTCAAGATGAAACTAGATAACATGCTAGAGAATGATTTTAATAATTTCTGCTCTCTTTGGGGGGGGGGGTAGCACTACAGGAAAATTACCATTTTGCGACGGCCAAAATTCGTCGCAAAACTATCGTTGACCCGGTTTGCGACGATTTTGGCCGTCGCAAGATAAACCGTTGCTATTTGAGACGGTTTTTGCGAGGGCAAGAAAAAATCATTGCCATTTGCGACGGTTTTGCAACGAATATTTTTTGTCAAACTTCGAACGAAGTAGAAAATTTGCTGCCATTTTGCTACAAAATGCATGGGTCCATTGCAAAATCTTCGCAAATTGCGACAGTATTGCGAGGGTCTTTGCAAAATCGTCTCAAATTGTGAGGGACTTGGCCCTCGCAAAAGCGTCGTAAATTACGAGGGTTTTACGAGAGAAGTGTTCACCCCCCAAGTCGTAGCCCTTGCAAAACCGTCGCAATTTGCGACGGTTTTGCGAGGGACTTTTTCACCAAAAGTCGTGCGAGGGATTTTTTGTTCCCAAAACTTGGCCATCACAAATTACCTAAAGCCATGGCCCTTGCAAAATCCTTACAAATTACGAGGGTTTTGCAAGGGACTTTTCTACCTAAGCAAAGTGACCCTCGCAGCCCTCGTAAAATCGTCCCAATTTACGACGAAGTTTTCTAGCCCTCACTAAATCATCGCAAATTGCGAGCGATGATTTTTTTATTTATTTTTTATTATATTTATTTTAAATTATCAATTCCCTGTAAATCAATCCGGAAACACTACACAAACAAATGCCAAAATTATCTTCATAACCCAAAAAATAATGTAAAAAATTGAAACTAAGCATAAATAAATATAATTAAAATATGACACATAATATAATATAAATAATAATAAGAATCTAAAAAAGTAAAATAGTTCACAGAAACAAGTACCAGTGTATAAAAAGTATAGAAATAAATACAACAAAGTCTATGTAGTTAAAGAAGGAGCAGCTGTAGAAGAGGGTGTAGGAAGGGAACGAGAGCCCCTATGTGGGCTTGGGTACTCATCAACTGGATCAAATCCATCGTCAGTATTGGAGTCTTCATCTTTAGCATTAGCAACTGCTATGCACGCTTCTATCCCCTTTATGGATGGCATAGATGTTGCAGGAATGCCCACCTTATCTGACATTACCGCCATCCAACCACCAAATGTAGAGTATTGTTACCTCATGAAGTCCCGGTACAAGTCTATTTGTTGATTGAACCTCCGTTCGGCCTGCTGAACCCTTTGCTCTACTAGATGCCCGATATCAACTGATGTAGTGGAAGATGTATGCGGTCCACTTTGAGACAACCTAGATCGAACATGTGTCGCCTCTGAACCTAACCCATAAACTCGTCCCCTTTTGAATCCACCTTGTGCCTTTATGAACATGGCTTTTTCATCAAAAAGAATAACGGAATTTACAGAGTCACTAGACTCGGATTCGAGTAGTGCTTCGTATGAGATTTTGCACGTCATCCTAAAAAAAGGAATCGTCAATAGTAAATATCAAACTAAAATATAAATTCCACGCAATATAAAAAAATTTCAACATATTTAATCTATATACTACCAAAGTCCGGTGAGATCAATCACCGACAAATTGACCCTTTTGTGGCCCACTTTGAAAGACATGTAATGTCTCAAACATGCCTATGTAACCGAAAAACTCCCCTCCTTGGCCCGCTACATTTATATTAACAAAACACCATTATTACAAATTTATATAAATTTGTTTCAAAGTAATTTAGAATAATAAATAATTAAGTGAAAATGAACTACCAAACGATCCTCGTGTTCGTGAATGAGATAGACCCTCCAAGTATGGGTGCAACTATTTCCTTGATTCTTTTTGTTGGTAGTTGAGAGCTTCGATACTTTTCCGAACTCCAATACTCGCAAATGTCATTCCAATACTGAACCTCTATCCAATGAGGACATACTCAACCATCCTTCTTCCTCAGCCTAGACATTATGTTCGAAAATAGCATCCGACACTTCTTTTTCCAAATTGATCGAACTTAGGAAGCGTATTCATCCCTCCACCGAAAATATTTACGCATGATCACGATTAAGAATTTTGATTAAAATATAACACAAGTACTTAGGCAATAAAAAATATTCAGAAATTACTTACTCCAAATTCTTGAAACCATAAGTCTCGCACGGTTATCGAGACGTGCGTGTATCTCGGATACGAACCAGTGAAGTACTCGCTATATTATATTTGAAATTTTTCGGACACATTTGTCCGAGTCGACGAATCTATTTTTTGTGCAATGACAACGTACAATAGAGTTATATTAATCTCCAAAAAAAAATTGAAATAATACTTAACATATTACAAAGTATGAATATGTTACTTATCCATTTCCCGTAGAACAATCTAAGGTCGGGAGTTCGAAACTTGCCACCCAACAGAATGTAAAGTCGAAGTAGCGGATGATCGAAAAGTCGGGGATGGTACTCTCCGTCTCCAACGAGCCATGTAAAGATCGAGGCACTAAAAGCTGAAGTAGCTAAGTAGGGGATGGAGTATAAGGCTTCTGACTCTCCGACTCCCCTCCCTCAATGACCCTTCATTAGAAGACATTGCTAGAGGAGATGAAAAAAGAAAAATGAGTGACTAATAAAGACCGAGGACATTTCAAAAGAATGATGGAAATAACCGTGAATAAAGATGATAAAAGAATAATAACATTGAAACGTTATATCTATTCACTAATTTAAAGCAATAGAATAATAGTATGATAACGATGGATATGCCAAAATAAACGTTGTCCTTGTGAATTGAATTTTAAAATTTTTTTGACAAAGTCTCCCTTATAATTGGACATTTTCCAAGCATAAGGCCACCTCAAAATTTGACAATCAAAACGCTGTTATAAACAACAAAGACAAATATTTCAAATATAAAAAAATACAAAAGGTAATTAGGGGTAATCACCCATTACCCAAGAGGAGTGATTACACATCACTCACGAGAAATGATCACCCATTATTCACGGGGTTCCAATTATTATGTTAGATATAGTTAAAACTAAGCAAAAAATTATAAATGCCTCTACCCTTGTGAATTGTCCGTCAAAACAGCAATAATGCACTATATAAATTACCTTATTGTTTACACCACAAAAGAATATAGTAAGGACTAATAAAAAAATCATATGGATTGCAAGCATGTATATGGATACACCATATACCCAAAACAATGACATTTGTATAACATCACACATAGATATAGCCACCTTATGTTTTATCTATCTCTTTTCCTCCGGCCTATGCAAGTCTAAACGAAAGATTCTTGCAAAAATATAAGGAGATGAGATTCCTGAAATTAGACAAAATTAGTGTAAAAAATTGTATGTGATGAAATTTAAAATAAAAGATTTTGAAATGTGAAACAAATAATAATAAGGATTGAAATTCTGTAATAAATGAAATTGAAAATTTGACATGGTATAGTAATGATGTAATAGATTTCAGGAATCCCTTACCATTAACCATATAAATGGTAAATGAATTTAAATCAGGCTTAATCACTGGAATCATTCTCCGATACAGACTCATCGTCATCTACTGAGATATCGCTATTCGTATCCCATTCATCTTCATCTTCTTCGTCTTCATTTAAAGGAGAATTTTCCTTGCCATTATAGCCTCATCTTGAACATCCAACATTTCATTCATACCGTTCTCATGCGTCAGAATACCAAGATCAACAAATAACGATATGTTAACTTCGTCAATGGCATCTACTTCTTCTTGATAAGCTCTGTCAACCACAGATGCATCTATTATATGCCGAGCTTTGGTTTTGCAAACTGCCAACCAATTAGATTTTGGCCTCTTATTCTTTGGATATGATGCATAATGCACTTGGCTAGCTTGTTGAGCTAGAACAAATGGATCATAGTTGGCATAGCTCCTTTTGTGGCTAATCTCTACAAGATTATATTGCGGATGTACCATAGTACCACAATTCAATATTTGATCAAACCAGTGACATTTAAAAAGAACAAAGCTTTGCTGTGGATTACCAGGAAACTGCACTTCAATAATCTCATTTAATACTCCATAGTAATCAGGTCCTAACGCATTATTTCTAATCCCTTTCACACACACACACACACACACACACACACCATTATTCATTGTTTTCTTTTCCTCTGCATAATCATTAGTGTGAAACCGGTAACCATTGACTATGTACTTACTATATGATTTCACTAGCCTTGATGGACCCCAAATAAAGTTTCTTAAGCATTCATTTGTAACCATATTTTCTGGATCTTGTACCTAAAAAAAATGAAACAAGTTAATGTTACATAAAATGAAAGTTGTAGCATTACGAAATTGATTGAATCCCCAATGGAGTTTCAAATGCAAGTTACTAACTTATGTAACTTACATATCCACTAAACCATTCTGCAAATTCAAGACCTATTCTTCCATTAATTTCTATCTCTCGATATAGTCGGAGCCAATCTTCGTAAGTGTGCCATGAATGCCCTATAATGCATTCGAAGTATGAATATGTCAAAATCATTATGAGATCTTCATTTATCGTAAAAGATATATAAAGCGATGAGCTCGTACTCAGCTGCACTTCACCACAATTAAGCAACATGTAAATTCTTGCCGCAATGAATTCTTCGGAGGTAAGGAACCGGGTTTGAATCCGTCCTACCACCCCTCCTTGAATATTGCAGATTGACAGCCCAAGTTCTTACACCCTCTCCAATCGTTCTCCCTCTTTATTACGAGCCATATTTGTACGTTTTGTTTGTACATGTAGCTCAAAATAATAAGAGAAGAAAGTGGATGCTTCTTCAATGAGATAAGCATTGCAGATTGATCCTTCAATTCTAGCATTATTTTTCACCTTGATTTTCAAGTGATGCAAATACTTGTCATTTGAAAAAAATTTCAAGTTCAGTCACACACGCTCATATCATACCTAGCATGAAAGGAATTTAATTGAATGATTATATTACCGTTCAAATGGGTATATCCACCTATATTGAACAGGGTCACAAACTTTTGCTTTGTAAGGCAAATGAATTAATAAGTGTTCCATTACATCAAAGAATGCAGGTGGAAATATCTTCTCCAACTTACATAACAACAAAAGAATGTCGGACTCCAATTTGGCCATATGAGCTACACTCAACTTAAGATAGTATAGATCCCGATAAAAAAAGCTTAATTCCGTCAAAATACCCCATAAGTTAGAAGGGAGAAATTTCTTCAATGCAATGGGAAGTAGTCTCTCCATGAATACGTGACAATCATGTGATTTCATACCGGATAACTTCAACTCATTTAAATCAGCACATCTTCCAATGTTTGAAGCGTATCCGTCTAGGAGTTGCAATCCCCTCAACCATTCAAGTAAAAGTTTCTTTTGGTCTGATGTTAATGAGTAGCAAGCTTTAGGTATAGCCACCTTTTCTCTTCCCACATCCGAGGCATGTAGCTCGGGCCTATGGCAATATATTTCTAAGTCACGTCTAGCCTTTAAATTGTCTTTGATTTATCCTTTACCTCCAAAACTGTGTTTATGACATTGTCAAATACATTCTTCTCATTATGCATTACATCAATATTGTGTCGGACCAAATTAGTACGCCAATATGACAAATTCCATAAAATACTCCTTTTTGTCCAATTATGAGATATCCCCCGACCATTACTCCTTCCAATTTCTTTGTCTGCTTTCGTGATTTTTTCATAGTTAGACAAAATATCCCAGATTTCTTCACCAGTAGGGTATTGCACAGTGCTGTGATGTCTCAGAACCTCTATCCTTCCTAAAAGATCTCGTGTCCCTCTTGTAAGGATGATCTGATGGTAAAAAACAACAGTGACAGTCAAACCATGATTGTTTCCCATCATTTTGTAGATGAAAAGACTTTATATTGCTTATACAATATGGACAAGCCGATCTCTCGACTGTGCTCCAGCCACTCAAGATACCATATGTAGGAAAATCATTAATAATCCACAAAGCGCCGCCCGTAGTTGGAAGTTTTGTTTCTTCGATATATCATAAGTGGTGACACCTTCAAACCACAATTGGGTTAATTCGTCTATCAAGGGTTGTAAATAAATATCCACTTGATGCTTTGGATTTTTGGGGCCCGAGATAATGATTGTTAAAAACATGATCGGATCCTTCATGCACATTCATGGGGGGAGATTATACGGTGTGACAATGACTAGCCGGGATGAATATTGCTTACCCGACATCCCAAATGGTGAGAATCCATCCGTACATAAACCAAGTTTGACATTTCGTACCTTTTTGCAAATTTAGGATGCATCCGGTCAAAGTGTTGTCATGCTTCACTATCATAAGGATGACTCATGATATCGTCCTCCGATCTACTCTCTCCATGTCATCTCATGTGTTCAATTGTTGTTTTAGAAGTATACAATCTTTGTAGCCTCGGTGTTATCGGAAAGTAATACATCTTCTTGAATGAAATTTCCTTCCAACTTGTGTTTTTCCCAACCTTTTTCTCGTGCATATCGAGGATGGCCACAAAATTTGCACTTTCTACAATTCATGTCATCTTTCCAATAAAGCATGCATCCATTGATGCATAAATCTATTTTTTGTATCTGCAAACTCAATTCAGCCACTAATTTTTTCATTTGATAGAAATCATTAGGAATCGTATTACTACTAGGTACAATCTCTTTTATCAATTGCACAACATCGTTAAAGGCTTTCCGATAGATGTTATTTTCGGACTTAATATTTAATAACCTTGAAACAAGTGAAAGCTGCAAATGTGTAGTGCAACCATCCCATATAGGAGTCTCTACAACCCTTAACATATCGTAAAACCTTTGTGCCTCCACATTAGGTGGTTCTTCAAAATTTTCTGCTGATGGAGCTTCGGGGGAAAGTCGGGACCTGTTACGTCTAAGACCATTTCACGAGACTGATTTCCTTGATGTGACTCAACTTCTAGGATTGAGGTAGACACGCTTGAATAGACTCAAATGGCTCACCATGACATGTCCACCGGTAATAATTAGCCACAAATCCAAACTTCCACAGGTGGAGCTTAACTTGTCTTCGGATCTAGATACTTTTTATTCTTACATTTTGCACACGGGCATCTAATTACGCTTGATATTGTATTTGATAAGGCAAATGTTAAAAAAGCTTTAACCCCTTTCTCAAATTCAATAGTGATCATTTTTACACCTGAAGCGTGCCTTCTATACATCCAACTACGATCCTCCATGACGTCTAAACGAGAGAAAAGAACAATCCATTCACTAATTAAAATAACCTCTTGAATTATATTAGTGAAAATGAGTAATAATATTTTCCTTTCTATTATCTAACAAAAGGAGGTCCAAAACATAAAATATACACCCATATTACTCAAAAGGAGGATGGGATAATCGTTGTAATTGATTGATGATGGTATTTGACTAGTATGATTATAACCGATTTTATCCAAAATTGATATTTATTTATACTTAGGTAGTGTCTCGATTTATTATTTATAATCTAATTTTCATTAAACAAACTATCTATTATTATTTGTTGGAATTGTGCCTAGTATAAAATGTTCGCTACTACACATAAATTTATTATTATTATTATTAATAGAAAAATTATTACTACTTTTAATTATTAATAGTAATATTATTGTTGCTTTTGATACTTAAATTGTTATTATTATTTTATTATTCTTACTATTATTAACATTGTTATTTTTAATGATATTATTATTATTATTATTACTCATTTTATTAGTCCTATTATTATTGTCATTAGCAAAGTTATGTGTAATAATAATAATAATAATAATAATAATAATAATAATAATAATAATAATAATAATAATAATAATAATAATAATAATAATATTATTATTATTATTGGATATATACTCATGTTCAATTGAATAACACTTTAGGATAAGGATAGTTATTCTACTCCACAATAAATAGTGGCAGATTTTGAAAAAATTTTGATAGAGTCTTCCCTATAATTGAACATTTTCTAGGCACGAGGCCACCTCAAAATTTGACAATCAAAATGCAATTGCAAACAATAAAGACGGATCATTTATTTATAGAAAAAAAACAAAAGGAAACTAGGGGTAATCACCCATTACCCAGGAGGAGTAATCACCCATTACTCATGGGGTTCCAATTATTAAAAATACACGAAAGGAACATGTGCTTACCACTTCCATTAAGCTAATAATATTGCCCCAAGATTTACACTATGTTTTTTGCAAGAATCACTGAAAATGAAAGATAATAACATTAGGAAGAGTGACATAGTAAATGGATGTTACAGAACGTGTAAAGTAGTAGAATTAGACTGGAAGAAACCTGGTACGATATACTTAAACAGGATATGAGTATTCTTGGTTTAATGGAGAAGATAAGCATAGATAAAATAAAATGAAGAAAAGTGATTTGTGTTCTAAACCCACATTGCGTGGAACAGGTAATTTAATTCTCTTGAGTTGGATTTGCACAGAACTCTTACAGCTATCCTTATAATTTTTTAAGTCATTAGTCTAGCAGAGTTGTATCTAGATTTGCATTGAGATTGTTGGTGCTTGTACCCTTGAAGGAATATTGCACTTGGTTATTTCATTTTTTGCATGTGACAATTCGAAAGTAAAAATGTCCATTTTCAGGTATCAATTATGGGTAGAGGAACTGAAGAAAAGTTATCAGCTAGATGGGATAAGACTCATGTTCTTTTTGGTGGCACCAAATTATTGCAGCATATTGCAGATAAGGTTATTTATTTTTTCTAGTCATCACGGCATATATCTATTTGCTTAACTTCTATACGATGATTCCATAATCGTCCTCCTTTGAGTTCAGACATTCCATATGAAAACTCCTAATAGCGGCTGCTTGGCTGTTGTTCTAAGAACTAGATTTGAGACTAGTCAAGGAAAACTCATGAGGACTATATTATTTTCTACAGAAAGGGTAAAGCTTTCTTATTACTCCCTATCTCTCTGAATGCCACTATGGTCTTTCTTGGCCTATTTTCTTTTCATTTCTTGATAGTTTTTCTATAAATTATTATATTGTGTGCAGGTTACTGCAAACAGCTGGGAGAGTGGACTGCTCAGCTGGGCAAGCAAAGGGAAGGGTCGAGAAGAAAGGAATCATGACAAAAATGCCAAGAGAATGCTCAGTTTTGCCCAGAAACTATTTTAACAACTATATATGCTAACAAGGAGACCACATATTGTTTCTCTACCATCATGCAATCAATATTAATGCCCACAGCCAAAATATGAATCATTGAATCTAGTCAGGCTTCTAAGATTGCTATTCTTTAATTTTGGTTTTTAATATGAGGAATTTTACTGATAACTTGTAGACATCTAACAGCCAAGTCCATTCCACATGCTGCTTTTCTTTTTTCTTTTTTTTTTTCTTAAAGTTCGAAGAATTCTACAGGATTTTAACGAAAGAAATGAAGAAATCATATCCTTATTAATAAGACTACTTGGGATACAACAGATGCACAAATAAAAAATACTATGTGCATTTCTATCATCAGATGTGAAAAACCGACTAATGCATTACACTAGCATCAATCTGACTTTCAATTGAAAACCGAAACCTAAAAGTGAACATTATTATTCAAAGTATAGAAACATCATACCCAGATTCAACTTTTGAACATTACATCCAAAGTCAAAACAGCTCAAAGGAAGGTGCAAATCAGGAGGAAAATGACACCAAGAGCTAAGACCCAGTCGCGAGGCTGCGGGGCGCGGGTTAGGAGGGGAGGGTAGGGAGAGGGCTGAGGGCTGGGGGGCGCGGCTGGGGGAGCGCGGGGAGGGGGCTGCGAGGTTGAGGAGGTGCGGGCTGGGGGAGAGCTGGGAGGGGGCTGCGGGCTAGAGGGCACTGCAGGAGGGGGTTGCGGGGAGCGCTGGCTTGGGGGGAGCTCAGGCTAGGGCGTTGCGAGCGGGGGGGGGGGGGGAAGGGGCTGCGGGCAGGGGGCGCGGCAGGAGGGGGCAATCGGATGTGGGCACGGGGGTGGGGGCTGCGACAGTGCGTAGCAAAAGAAGAAGAGTGTGAGGAAGAAGGAGGCAAAAAAAAAAAAAAAAAAGGACGAAGGGGAAATTTTCTAAGTGTAAGAAATTTTTATTTTTTTTAAATTCCTAACTATTTCGTCGCAATTTGAGATGAAAAAGATAAAACCCTCGCTAATTTCTCGCAAATTGATACGAAGAACATTATAAACCGATCTCTACATTATAATTTTCACTATTTTTTTTAGTAATCTCAATAATAATAATAGTATTTAAATTATTTTTCTTTATCTATTTTACTTTATATATCACTTAATCAAAGAGATAGATAAAAAAATTAGATATATGTATATATATACCTATATATTGTAATATTATATATATATATATATATGTATATATTAACATGTAGGAAACGAATAACATTACAAATCGATCTCTACATTACAATTTTTATCATTTTTTTAGTGATCTCAACATTAATAACAAGTATTTAAATTATTTTTCTTTATATATTTTACTTTATACACTATTTAATCAAAGTGATAGATTAAAAAATTAGAGATATGTATATACATACCTACATGTTATAATATATATATTAAACCAAAGAGATACTTATATACATTGTATACTACATAAACATATACATTTACTTATATATTATAGTAAGTATATAACATAACAAAATTAACTATACATATTTACTTATGTAATACATTGATGTATAACATAACAGAATTAACTATATATATTTACTTATGTAATACATTGGTGTATAACATAACATAATTACATATACAAATTTATAATAAAATACACAATTTGAGACACGTTATTAAAAATATTTCAATAAATTTGTCAAAATACACCACCACACAAACACAAATAAAAATTAAAAAATTAAAGAAAAATATAGATTAAAACCCTATTTTGTAGCAAATCCTCGCAAATTGCGATGGTTTTGCGAGGAAAGAAGCAAATTCGTCGTAATTAGTGACGGATTTGAGACGAATTAGAGTATTCAAATTTTCACTGTGCAAAAAATTCAAAAATTTGCTGGAAAGGAACATTCAATTCATTTCGTGAAAAAATTCAAAATTTCAATCCGAAAATTTTACTTATAGAGAGGCGGGTAATTTAAAATTTAAAATTTCGTTGCAAAAGTGTCACAAATTTGCGACGGTATAGACTTTTCTCTTTTTTAAAAAAAATATGAAAAATCTAGAATAATAATCCTCTCTTCTTGCACTTCTGCTCTTCTATCCAATATATCCTGAACTACTTGAACCTCCTGTACCCTTAGCCTAGCCATTCTGACTTTCCGGCTTAGGGCATCAGTAACGACGTTGGCTTTCCCGGGGTGGTAGTTGATAGGACAACGGTACTCCTCCAAAAATTCCATCCATCTTCGCTGCCTTTGAAAAGGTCTCGGCAGCTGTCTTGACGGTACGAAAGGTCGTGGTGCCATTCGGTTGCGATCCTTATTCTCAGTACGGGTGGCTGCGTCCACAGCCCCCGAATAAGTCGTCGGTGGAGAAGGTGCCAACGCCCTTCTTAACTCCTGCCTTAAACCCTTAACAAATTGTCTCGTTCTATTCTGCTCGGTGTCTACCAGCCTCTTGCAGTACTTTGACAATTGGGTGAACCGTGCTGCGTATTGAGCTACCGTCATACATCCCTGTTTTAGATTCTGGAACTCATCTTCCTGCTTCTCAACTATCCACTGGGGAATATACTCGGCTCGGAATGCTTCCACAAAATTGGCCCATGTCCAGTCTTGATCAATCATCTCCCAGTCATCCTGAATCCGTTGCCACCATGCCCGGGCTGGACCCCTCAGACGGAATGCAGCAAACTTCACCATTCGTTTCTTAGTGTACTGGAGCGCAGCAAAGATGTCCTTCATTTGTTCCACCCATTGCTCCGCTTTCTGATCTTGTTCGGCCTCTTCCAAGAAGATATGTGGTTGAAATTTTAGAAACCGCTCCAATGCCTCATCTTCCCCTTTCGGATTCCTTCGCTCAGTCAAGGTTTGCAGAATCTCGGTCACTTTGTGGAATTCTTGCGTCATAGTTACACTAACCGGTTCTTCCGATCCCATTTCTGGCTCCAGTTCGTTCTCATCCCCTTGGTTTGGTGATGGCATTTGAGTTGTATCAAACTCCGGTGTCACGGGCTCTGCCACAGGAACCCTTCTGCTGGATGTGGCTGCACGAAGCTTGGGTGCCATTCTAAACCATGCCCCAGATAATGAATTTATCCATCAAAGTTTAAAATATCCAAATTGAGCATGCATTCACATCCAACTTTAAGCGGAAGAAAATTAGATGCAAATTTTGTATAAAGAATTGCATAAAGATTTTTCTCAAGATTTAGAGTACTCCAGGTACTCTTATTTGCATAAATTCGGAATTAAAGCAGTAAACATGAATAAAATACTTAGCATAGGAATTTATGGAAAGCAGTAAATAAAACATCCCAATGGTAGCAACACTTAGCCTTGCTAGTCCTTATCGGAATCTTCACGAGTTGGCCTCATATAACCATCCCCC
>JANUWF010001259.1:0-74809 GCA_026120185.1 Voacanga thouarsii | reverse complement strand
GGCGACATCCTGCCCTATCCAGCTACCTAGGATGTGGGGTGTTACAAGTGGTATCAGAGATAGGTTTAGGCAATTTGTTAGATTGTGTGGTACCTAAACCTTAGGAATTGGGATTCATTGAATGGTGTTTAACCCCTAAGAGTTGAGATTTAATTCTGATTTCCTTGTGTTTCTTTTATAGGATGTCTAGAAGATCCGCAGCTGTAACCCGAGATTGGCCTTTTATGTGCGGTCCCGCAGGTGGTAGAGCATTTAACCCAATACCCATACCAGATTCCTCATCACCCGAGTCAGAGACGGAACTTGAGGGTGAATGGATCCCAAGTGGAGATGAGCTAGGGGGACTTGAGATTGAGGGGGAGGGTAGTAATGATACACCCGCGACCCCATCCATAGAGGAAGGAATCCCGACGCTTCTAGGAGGTGAGTCCCACGGGTCGGAACCTGGGAGGCCTATGAGTGCAGTGGTGTTAGCCATGGAACAACTTAGGGATGCAGATTCGAGGGCCAAGTCGAGGCGTAGGGATGATGAGGGGTACATTTTGGGTCAGCCTGAGAAGAAGCCTCGATCTTTTGGTTTTGCCAAGGATAGTGTCCGCAATCATCCCAACCACAGTGCAGGATGGATAGTGGAACCTTCCCCTGAGACTTCTGAGGACTCCCGCGATTCTAGTGAAGCTTAGAGTCTATAGGACTCTTAGTGACTACTCTTTTATTTGCATGAAGAGATGTTCGTTTATTTGTTTGATCTAGCATTTACTCCTTTATTTTGAATTTTGTTTTACAAGAATAAAAGAAGTACTTAGTAGGATACTTCCTTATTTTGTACTAAGTTGGATTTTGTTAAGGAAAGCATAATCTTATTGATTTCTCTATACCCTTTTTGAGTGTCATTCGCGAAATTTATTCCTCATCAAACTGTAAATTCTTTCCAAATCATGAGCTAATTCATTTCATGACATGAACTTTTCCCTAATGAACCTTGTATTGGATGCCAATAGATGGCACCAAGACGTAGGGCTGCAGAACGAGGTAGGGCTGCTCAAGAAAGTGAGTCATCGGCTCCTGAATCTGAGCAAGCACGGCAATCAACACCAGAGGTGGAAGGGGATTCCGAGCAGGAGCAGGAGTTGTCGTCGGGAGGGTCCAAAGAAGTGACCCTGGGGCAGGCTTTCGATAAGATGGCTGCCATTCTTCAAAACTTAACTGAGAAGGTAGACAATGTGGATAGGAGGGCACCTAAGGGGGAGGATGAGGCCTTGGAACGATTCCTGAAGTTCCAACCTCCGTTGTTCCAAGGAGAAGTGGAGCAGGATGAAAAGGCCGAGCAATGGATAGAACAAATGGAGGATATTTTTGCAACCCTGCAGTACACTGAAAAGAGGAGAGTGAAATTTGCTGCATTTAGGCTGAGGGGACCTGCCCGAGCTTGGTGGCAACGGGTCCAGGAAGATTGGGAGAGGGAAGATAATGATTGGACTTGGGAGAATTTCGTGGAGGCTTTTCGAGCAGAGTATGTACCGCGATGGATAGCGGAGAAAAGGGAAGACGAATTCCAGACTCTCAAGCAGGGGGGGAATGATCGTGGCTCAGTATGCCGCCCGGTTTACTCAGTTGTCTAAGTACTGCAAGTGTCTCATGTTTGGCTTGCCAAAGTAACCTTTTACAACAAACAAGTTTTATGCAGGAGCTTACCTGATCCTTTGCTTTAGCTAACTCAAAGCTCTTCCAAAGCTGACCTAACCCCGCCTGGGGTAAACACAAGCCGTAATTAAACTCAAGCCAAATTTACTTCTATAAATAATCCCAGTTCAACTTCCTACAATCATGACCCTAATGTTCCAAACTTTAAGGTTAAATAAACAAAAGGATTTTATAAAATAAATCTAGTTTGATAATAAAATAACTAGGGTTTGTAAAATAGTTACTAATAAGTTGTAGGTATAGATCTTTGTTATTAATAAATAAACTAGGGTTTATTTGATAAACGGTCCTGAATAATAATTAATAATATTATTTGATATTATTAAAATAATAAACTATTACTATTCCCTTAATTAATAATTAATAGTTAGAAAATAATTGATAAATAAAATTAATAATAAGTAAATTTTAATATATTTTGATTAACAGATAGTAAATAAATTTTAATAGTATTTATGAATATATGACTTATAAGATTAATATTTTACCTATCATGATTATTTATATAAAAGGCTTTATTTAATATTATTATTATATATAATATTTTCATATTTTAATTTTAATAGAAGATATCATTTATTTGGCTAAAATTCCACTATTCCGTTTAACAATCCAATTCCAAATCTTCCTATGGTTTTCGAAATCATTAGAACAAAATATAGCATTAGTTTTTACTAATGTAATAAAATTAGCTAACTTAAATAGTTTAGGAACAACAAGGTCATGATCACAATTCTCCTATTGCTAACCATAATCATGAACATAGACTTTAACACCAATCCACAAACCATTCAATTCATGAATAAAAGCATAGATCCATATCTACCATCACATGATCCAAACTCCAATAAACATACTCATATTCATGGCTTCAACAAGAATACAAGAACATAAAACCCTATTCACCAAATGTGACATAATATCTACCATGCTTAATCATCCACACTAACTCACGACATGAAGAGCATGCAACAAACCCTAAAACAACATAAAACTCAACCACGACAAATCATCCTCATACTTCAATCCCAACTCCATCATATAAACACATACTCAATCACCGATCATATTCCATCCTTTTCTAATTACATCTAAGAGACATGATTTTATAATTAAGGAGAGGGTTAAAGTGATATACTTAAATGATGACTACCTTGATGAAGTTTCAAAAGAATCCATATGTTTGGAAGGCTTGATCCATCCAAGAAGGTAGAAGAGAAAATGGCCATGGTTGAAACAACCATTTCGGCCAAGAGAGAGAGAGAGAGAGAGAGAGAGAAAGTGTGTGTGTGTGTGTGTGTGTGTGTGTGTATTATTTTAAAGATTAAATAGAAAGAAGATGAACATAATCGTTCATGGTTACCTTGAGAGAGTTTTTGAGTCTTCAAGAAAATTCTAGTTTTTTTTTAATCCGAAAGTAGAGTCTTGATTTCAGCATTTGATGTTATAAATTATAGAAATGGATTCTAGAGGATGAGTAGATGTGATCTGGAGTTTTTGGAGAAGATTGGAGGTGTTTAGAGTGGTCTTAGACATAGAGAATGGTGGTGTGTGTTGTTGGTGTTCCTTGGAAAAATGGAGAGAATGGAGAGAAGCTGGACGAAATTCTGCTGGATGGAGTTGGCCGAATGGATGAAAGAATCCTTATGATTGAATTTTCAGATTAGAGAAAAGAAGGAAAGCTGGTTGTTTGAAATTCAAAAGAAGTAATTTTGGGAGTGAATTAAGGTAGAGGATATGGTAAGAATGGCTTGGTTGATGGAGGTCTTTGGGAGCTTCAATTGCTGATTGGTTTGGTTGGGATTTTGCTGAGATGAATGATGTTTGAATAAGCTATAGGGTGGCTGAAATTTAGAGTGTAATGGTGGAAGATTTTCTGGTTGTTTGAAGCTTAATCCAAGGAGTTTTCATGGATCAATTTGCTGGAATTTTGAAATTTAATTGGAGGCTTGATTGTTGTGATTGATGGAGTGATTTAAGGAGTAGCCATGGAGCTTCATTCGTGCAGATCAATGGAGAAGGTGATGGAGTTCAGTTCATGGCTGACTAAGGTTGGTTTTACAGAAAATTGGAGTGAGTTTCGGATAGGGTTGAAGAGGGAACAAGGCTGGAATTTCTAGTTGTTCATTCAAGAGGTTTGATAGAATTTTTGTGCAGATTTTTCTGCAATGTTCCAGCCAACTTGCAGAAGGTTTGAAGGGGTATTGGAGGATCCTTTAAGGCTGGTTCTAGCCTTCTTTTCGGAGGAAAGATAGAGATGAATTACTGGTTTGAAGGCTAGAAGAAACAGCTTGGTTTTTGGACTGTTATGCTGCAAATTCTGCTCAGAATTTTTTTCTGGTTTGCACAGCTTTGTGTAGTCTGAGGTTTGGCCAAAGTTTTCAGTCTTCAAGCTGATCAAGATGGCTATTTTTCTGGAAGTATTTGAGTGGGAAAAATGGCTGAAAATTTTGAAAGTTAGACTTGACCAAGAATCTGAAAATTTTTTCCAGATTACTACATAAAGAAGATGAACACTTATAGAGTGGAGTTTGAAGGTTCAACCATGGAGATTAATTCTCTTGAGAACCTTCCATAACCCCTTCCCCATTTTCAGTCAGTATGCTATCCTCATATAGACATTTTGTAAACTCCAAGATCAAAGAGACTTGCTGGAAATTTCTGGAAATAAAAATGGCTTGAATAAATTGAGCAACTTAATTGATAAAGAATTAAGGTAAGCTAGAGAGCAAAAAGGGTATGAATCCCTTAAGAGTTTTTGTAGGGTACAAGAGTAGGATTATGACATTCCTTTCATGTCTCCCTAGGACAACACTCCTACTCCTTCTTATGGCCCACATGGGACGAAAATATCCACCTATCTAAAATAAAATTTAATCGTGCCAAAACTTAAATGATGGGATTTGAACTCAAGACCTTAGAGATAAATTCCAAAGCTCTAACCACTAAACCACAACAACTCTTGTTCTTGTTTTCTCTCCTAAATATTCTTCCTATTCAATCCCCAAGCTATCTCCCTATTTCCACTTCAAGAAAATTACCATTTTGCCCTTCCTACTCAATAAGCACAATTAAGCCTTCTAGACTATAAATCACGATTCCAAAACACATAAAATCATTCAAAAATGTATTTATGCATGCAAGAAAATATGATATGCATCCTGAACCCCTTACTCTAGGGTTGGTTTTTGATGGGGTTTCACATCCTCACCTCCTTAGGAGAATTTCGTCCCGAAATTTAGGCATACCTCTATCTCAGATCGGAATACTTCTGCTTTACCCACTCTTCTGTTTCCCAGGTGGCATATTACATACCATGATGCTCCCATTGCACCTTTACCATCAGTATTTGCTTGTTTCGAAGAGTCTTGATACTTCTATCCAATATTTGCACGAGTTTCTCCACATAGCTCAAGTCGAGTTGCAACACCAACAGCTCATCGTTCAAAATATGACTGGGATCGGCATTGTACTTTTTCAGCTGGGATACATGAAACACGTCATGAATTCCTGTCAAACCATCTAGTAAATCCAATTGGTACGCCATCGGCCCAATTCTCTCTTGTATCGAGAACGGTCCCAAATACCTTGGATTCAGCTTCACACCTTTTGGATGCTTTAAGATTCCTCTATTCGGTGTCAGTCTTAGGAATACACTGTCTCCTGTCTGGAATTCTAACTCTCTGCGCCTATTGTCTGCATAGCTTTTTTGTTGGCTTTGGGCTGCTTTCAACCTTTCCCTGATTAACTTGACCTTGTCTAACATTTCCTGGACACAGACTTCCCCGAATTTGCTTATATGACCATCTTCTGACCAACTCCAGTATAGCGGTACTTGACACTTGTGTCCATACAGTGCCTCATGTGGGGCCATCCCAATTGAAGCTTGATAACTGTTATTATACGACAACTTCGCATACGGCACACATTCGATCCATTTATCTCTTGAATCCAGAACACACGCTCTCAACATATCCTCCAATATCTGTAATAACCCTTTCTGACTGCCCATCAGTTTGCGGATGCGCCGTCGTACTGAAATTTAGACTCAACCCTATTGATTCTTGAAATTTGCCCCAAAATCGAGATGTAAACCTCGGGTCTCGGTCAGACACAATACTTGAAGGTATTCCATGCAGTCGGACTATTTCTCGCACATAGGTCTGAGCCAACTTCTCCATGGAATCTCTTACATTCACTGGTATGAAATGTGCCAATTTTGTCAGTCGATCCACCACTACCCATATGGTGTTCTTCTGGTTCCTTAACATAGGATGTCCGGTAGTAAAGTCCATGGTCACTTACTCCTACTTCCATTCAGGTACTGGCAACGGTTGTAACAGTCTTGCTGACTTCTTATGCTCTGCTTTGACCTTCTGACAGGTGAGATATGTCGAGACATATTTAACCATGTCCCACTTCATTCCAGGCCACCAATAGGCCCTCTTCAGATCCTGGTACATTTTGACTTCCCCTGAAAGAATGGCGTACTTGCTCTTATGTGCCTCTTCCAAAATTCTGTCTTTCAATTGATGTTCTCCAGGTACACACAACTGATCTCTAAAATACAAAACTCCTGCTTTGTCTTGTCGGAATTCACTGCCTTGCCGTTCAAGCTCCTTGTCCTTGAAAAGTGGAAATTCTACATTACCTTGCTGGGCTTCAATAATTTCCCGCCTTAGATCTGGTATCAACCTCAGGTTGCTAACAACAATTTTCTCCCCTTGCACTTTCGCTCTTCTATCCAACACATCCTGAACCACTTGAATCTCCTGCACTCTTAGTATGGCCATATTGACTTTTCTGCTCAGGGTTTCAGCAACAACGTTGGCCTTTTCGGGATGATAGTTGATTGGACATTGGTACTCTTCCAAAAATTCCATCCATCTTCGCTGTCTTAGATTCAAATCCTTCTGAGTGAAGATGTACTTTAGGCTCTTGTAGTCATGAACACTTTATATTCAGCTCCGTACAGGTAATGTTTCCATTTCTTTAAAGCAAACACAATATCAGCCAACTCTAGGTCATGCGTAGGGTAGTTGACTTCATGAGGCCTCAACTTCCGAGAAGCATAGGCGATCACTTTTCGGTCTTGCATCAGAACTGCTCCCAATCCTTCCTTCTAAGCATCAGTATACAGAGCGTAAGGCCTATCTCCCTCTGGCAGACTCAACACTGGTGCTGTCATTAATCTCCACTTTAATTCTTGGAAACTCTTCTCACATTTCTCACTCCAAGCAAATGGTACATCTTTCCTCAGCAGTTGGGTCATATGCGATGCGAGCGTTGAAAATCCTTTGATAAACCTCCTATAATAGCCAGCCAATCCCAAGAAGCTTCGAACCTCGGTGATGTTCTCCGACTACTTCTAGTTTGAAACTGCTTCAACCTTCGCTGGGTCTACCTTGATGCCATCCTTGGTCACCGCGTGGCTAAAAAAGGCCACACTATCTAGCCAAAACTCACACTTGCTAAACTTAGTGAAAAGCTTGTGCTCTCTTAGCATCTCCTATACCAGTTTTAGATATTCCGCATGCTCCTCCGGACTCTTGGAATAAATTAGGTTGTCATCAATAAAAATCACCATGAACTTATCCAAATAGGGTCGAAACACTTGATGCATCAAATCCATAAATACTGCTGGAGCATTGGTTACCTCGAATGGTATTACCATGAACTCATATTGACCATATCTTGTGTTGAAGGCTATTTTGGGGATATCCTCCTCCTTTATCCTCACTTGATAGTACCTTTGCATCAGGTCCAATTTGGAGTAGCAACTGGATCCTTGTAACTGGTCGAACAGGTTATCAATCAACAGTAAGGGGTACTTATTCTTGATCGTCAGATTGTTCAAACCTCGATAGTTGATACACAGTTTTAGAGTCCCGTCCTTCTTCTTCACAAAGAGCACAAGTGCTCCCCAGGGCAATGTGCTAGGTCTGATGTAGCCTTACTTCGCTAACTCTTTTAACTGCTCCTTCGGTTCTTTCAGCTCTGCCGGTGCCATTCGATATGGGGTTCGGGATACCGGTTCCGCTCTTGGAACCAGGTCAATGTAAATTCAACTTCTCGGCTGGGAGGTAGAGAAGTGAGTTCCGCGGGGAACACATCGGGAAAATCCTTTACTACCTCGGTATCTCCAGAGTGCACTGGTCCTACGACTTGTTTATCACATAAGCCAAGTATCCTTGACATCCTTGCTTCAGCAATTTCTAGGCCTTAGCCCCAGCTATCAAATACTTCAATTCCTTCACTCTCTTGCCATTGAATTCCAACACTTCACAACTTGGTCTAATGAACTGGACCGATTTATTTTTACAGTCTACCCTAGCCCCATGCTTCACTAGCCAATCCATTCCCAATATCAAATCATAATCATCAATATCCAGCACTATCAAATCTCCCTCCAAGCTTTCTCTCCCCATCTCAATTTTACAATTTCGCATATACCGATTTGCTTGCACCATCTACCCCAAAGGTATACACACCAACAAGGTAAAAGGTAACTCCACTCCATCCCAACCCAAATGACATGCACTGTTCTTGTTTAAATAGGAATGAGTTGATCCAGGGTCCACTACTACTACTACATCGGTTCCAACCTCCTTTCTGTTGAGGGCGAATACCTTTGCTTTCACTTGAGGCTTCAGTGCTCCACTCCCGGATGCTCCCATGGCATTGGCTCTATTGGGCCCTGGATTCTAAGCCAGATTTCCTTGCCCGATTCGGTGCAGTTTAGGGCAGGCGTTTCGCAAATGGTTTGGGTCCCCGCAGTGGTAACATTTCCTCTCACCTCCTTTGGACCAACAATTCTTCTCTGTGTGGCCTCTTTTTCCACACTGCTGGCATATCGGAAGGTTCTGCGCAGGACCAGCCAGAGCTGTTCGAGCTTGCTTTCCCCGATTCTGCCACTGTTGGTTGGTAGGGCGTTTGTTGGATTGCTGTCTCTGGAAGTGTCCTTGCAGTTTCCTTGGCGGCTGAAAAGGCCTCGACGCCATTCTACTGCGGTCCTCATTTTCTGTCCGGGTAGCTGCGTCTACGACTCTCGAATAGGTCGTTGGAGGGAGAAGGTGCCAACGCCCTCATCAATTCCTGCCTTAGACCCTTGACAAACTGTCTCGTTCTATTCTATTCGGTGTCCATTAGCCTCTTGCAGTACTTCGATAGCTGGGTGAACCGTGCTGCGTATTGGGCCACTGTCATACCTCCCTGCTTTAAATTTTGGAACACGTCCTCCCACTTTTCCACTATTCACTGGGGAATATACTCAGCTCTGAATGGTTTAACAAAATTGGACCACGTCCATTCTTGATCAATCATCTCCTAGTCGTCCTGAACCTGCTGCCACATGCCCGAGCTAGGCCCCTGAAACGGAATGCACCAAACTTTACCATTCACTCCTCAGTGTATTGGAGCGTAGTAAATTTGCCCTCCATTTGCTCTATTTATTGCTCAGCTTTTTGATCTTGTTTAGCTTCGCCCAAGAAGACGGGCAGTTGAAATTTCAAAAACCGCTCCAATGCCTCATCCTCTCCCTTGGGATTCCTCCGCTCAGTCAAGGTCTGCAGAATCTTTGCCATCTTGCTGAATACTTGCCCCATTGTCACTTCAGCTGGTGCTTCAGACCCCATTTCCATATCTGGTTTACTCTCAATTCCCCGGTTGGGTGACTGCATCTAGGTTGTTTCAACTTCTGGTGCCACATGTTCTGCCTCTAGAACTTTCCTGCCTGATGTAGCTACATGGTGCTTAGGTGCCATTCTAAACCATACCCAAATGATGAGTTTATGCATTCAATGATTAAGTCAATTCAGTTGAGCATGCATTCGCAGTCAATTTTAAGTAAAAGAAAATCATATGCAAGCTTTTGTCTAAAGAATTGCTCATAAAATTTCTCTCAACTCTTAGAGTACTCAAGTACTCTTATTTGCATAAATTTGAATTTAAACAGAAAACAGGAATAAAACTCCTTAACATAGAAGTTTACAAAATATAATAAATAAACATCCTAATCATAATAGTTCTCACCCCTCTAGTCCTCATCAGAATCTTCAAGGTCGGCCTCATATAACCATCCCCCAGAGTTCTTAGAGAAGTCTATCCCAACCCCACTTGCAAACCCTCCATTGGCTCTTTCCTGGGTCGCCTAGAACTCTCCCCGGTCTCAACTTGGTTGGGTGGAGGCATGAAGGAAGGTTTAGGTGGAGATTCATAATCTATGTCCCCCAAATCATCACTATCAGCTGATAAATCAACTATGGGACTAGGAGGGTGGGGAACATATGCCATATCGATCTCCTCATCTTCACTGTCAAAACTCAAGTCTATCACAAGTATTGGGGGTGGCTCATTGATCGAAACCTCATCATCACTGCTATCTTCCAAAGTAATAATTAGCTGCGGTGCAGGCTGAGGTGCAGGTTGAGCTACTGGTAGGCCTTCTGGGTAGATAGGGATAGGAGGATGCCATTGCTGCCCTTTTCTTGTGGTTCTAAGCATTCTAAGCAACCTACAGCATAAACAAGACAGGTTAGATAAAGATTTGAACCTAAATAAACAGAATATATACTATCAATATTTACCTAAACCTAGTCTCTGATACCACTAGTAACACCCCACAACCTAGGCTCAGCACGACCGGGGATGTCGCCCCGTCCAAAGGACAAGGGGTCTTTATAACTAGGACAAACAACAAAAATAAAACAATACTTTGAAATTAAAACTTATTACAATAAAAAAATTCAAGAACAAATCCAAAATAAATTGCTTACTCTTATCCCTCAAAGAAATACATAAAATAAATAACACAATATCTTCTAAAACAGGCAACAATTGGCTACTCATCCCCACAGCAGGATAGACCTGAAATCATGATAAAAAGGTTGATGAGATAAAAATCTCAGTAAGTTCGTGTATGCTTCGAGTGTTTCGGTAAAACAGTTCTTGTATGTAAGTTGAAACATTTCATAAGAGAAAATACTGTCAAGCAATAAATAAAGTTAAAATAAAGAGCGGCGTTTTCCTCTTTTCAAACCATACAAGTGCACAATAAATACAACCACTCAAATAGGCGGCCATGAATACCACACGTTGGGCCCCATATCCATACAACGGTCAGAATGCCATACTTTGTGTAGATTGACAAAAGGTAGGTGTACGGCCTACCGGGTAAGATACTCCTCCTTCTCTACACTCAAACAAAATCGGTTGTCCACTCCGGCAACACACAGTCCACATGACTGAAACTTGCAAGCTCGGACCGGCATGATTAAGTAGTACTGTCGCTTCTCCAAGTTGAGTTCATCTTCTGGAGGTGGCCTCCTGCCAGAAGACTCGCTCTTGCCCTTCAAAACTAGTATTACTAGTCTACACTTATTAAGTACTCAACGTTTGATTGTCCCACTTGGAGAAAACTGATAAAACATTACTTTATTTGGAAATGGCAATTAAGGGTTTCTAAAGTTTGTGACAAAGCTGGTTTTAGAAAGAGTTTAGTGTTTAAGTAAAACTGCTTATAGATTTTCGAATAATTTGTTTGACTGAAATAAGAAAGGAAACAGTCCTCAATTGCCTTTACAAAATCAGTGTTCACATACTTCGTGTTTGGCTTGCCATAGTAATCTTTTACAACAAACTAGTTTTATGCAGTAGCTTACCTGATCCTTTGCTTGAGCTAACTCAAAGATCTTCCAAAGCTGACCTAATCTCGCCTGGGGTAAACACAAGCCATAATTAAACTCAAGCCAAATTTGCTTCTATAAATAATCCTAGTTCAACTTCCTACAATCTGACCCTAATGTTCCAAACTTTAAGGTTAAATAAACAAAAGGATTTTATAAAATAAATTTAGTTTGATAATAAAATAACTAGGGTTTGTAAAATAGTTACTAATAAGTTGTTGGTATAAATCTTTGTTATTAATAAATAAACTAGGGTTTATTTGATAAAGGGTCCTGAATAATAATTAATATTATTATTTGATATTATTAAAATAATAAACTATTACTATTCCCTTAATTAATAATTAATAGTTAGAAAATAATTGATAAATAAAATTAATAATAAGTAAATTTTAATATATTTTGATTAACAGATAATAAATAAATTGTAATAGTATTTATGAATATATGACTTATAAGATTAATATTTTACCTATCATGATTATTTATATAAAAGGCTTTATTTAATATTATTATTATATATAATATTTTCATATTTTAATTTTAATAGAAGATATCATTTATTTGGCTAAAATTCCACTATTCCGTTTAACAATCCAATTCCAAATCTTCCTATGGTTTTCGAAATCATTAGAACAAAATATAGCATTAGTTTTTACTAATGTAATAAAATTAGCTAACTTAAATAGTTTAGGAACAACAAGGTCATGATCACAATTCTCCTATTGCTAACCATAATCATGAACATAGACTTTAACACCAATCCACAAACCATTCAATTCATGAATAAAAGCATAGATCCATATCTACCATCACATGATCCAAACTCCAATAAACATATTCATATTCATGGCTTCAATAAGAATACAAGAACATAAAATCCTATTCACCAAATGTGACATAATATCTACCATGCTTAATCATCCACACTAACTCACGACATGAAGAGCATGCAACAAACCCTAAAACAACATAAAACTCAACCACGACAAATCATCCTCATACTTCAATCCCAACTCCATCATATAAACACATACTCAATCACCAATCATATTCCATCCTTTTCTAATTACATCTAAGAGACATGATTTTATAATTAAGGAGAGGGTTAAAGAGATATACTTGAATGATGACTACCTTGATGAAGTTTCAAAAGAATCCATTAAACTCAAGCCAAATTTGCTTCCATAAATAATCCTAGTTCAACTTACTACAATCATCACCCTAATGTCCCAAACTTTTAGGCTAGATGATAACAAGGATTTTATAAAATAAATCTATCTTGATAATAAAATAACTAGGGATTGTGAAATAATTATTAATAAGTTATAGGTTCAAATATAATCTTTGTTATTAAAAAATAAACTAAGGTTTATTTGATGAAGGTCCTATGTCCTAGATGATATTAAAATAATAAATTATTACTATTCTCTTAATTGATAATTAATAGCTAGAAAATAATAAATAAAATTAATAATGAGTAAATTTTATTATATTTTGATTAAAAATAATAAATAAATTTTAATAGTGTTTATGAATATATGACTTATAAAATTAATAATTTACCTATTATGATTATATAAAAGGCTTTATTTAATATTATTATTTTTTATAATATTTATATATTTTATTTTTAATAAAAGATATCTTTTAGTTAGCTAAAATATCACTATTTCATTTAACAATCTAATTCCAAAGCTTCCTAGGGTTTTCGAAATAATGGGAAGAGAATATAGTTCTAATTTTTATTACTATAATAGAATTGGCTAACTTAAATAATTTAGGATAAACAAGGTCATGATCATAATTCTCCTATTGCTAACAATAATCATGAACATAAACTCTAACACCAATCAACAAGCTATTCAATTCACACGATCCAAACTTCACTAAACATAATCATATTCATGGCTTCAACAAGAATACAAGAACATAAAACCCTATTCACCAAAGGTGACATAATATCTATCATGCTTAATCATTCACACTAACTCATGCCGTGAAGAGCATGCAACAATTACAAAATATCATAAAACTCAATCATGACAAAACATCCTCATGCTCCAATCCCAACTCCTTCATACAAACACATACTCAATCTCCAATCATATTCTATCCTTTTCTAACTACATCCAAGAGACATGATTTTAGAATTAAGAAGAGAGTTAAAGAGACATACTCGAATGATGACTACCTTGATGAAGTCTCAAGAGAGTCCACATGCTTGGGAAGACTTGATCCGACCAAGAAGGAAAAAGAGAAAATGGCCATGGTTGAAACAACCATTTTGGCCGAGAGAGAGAGAGAGAGAGAGAGAGAGAGAGAGAGAGAGAGAGAGAGAGAGAGAGAGAGAGAGAGTATTAGTATATTATATTAAAGATTGAAGGGGAAAAGAGATGAACATAATCGTTCTTGGTGACCTTGAGAGAGTTCTTGAATCTTTAAGAAAAATTCTGGTTTTGATCTATGAGCAGAATTTTGTTTTCAATGTTTGACATTGTAAAGTACAGAAATGGATTCTAAAGGGTGAGTAGACGTGATCTGGAGTTTTGGGGAGAGATTGGAGGGGTTTAGGGTGGTCTTAGGCTTGGAGAATGGTGGTGTGTGTTCTTGGAGAAATGGAGAGAATGTAGAGAAGCTGGACGAAATTTGCTGAATGGGGTTGGCCGAATGGCTGGAGGAATTCTTGTGATTGAATTTTTAGATTAGGGAGAAGAGGGAAAGCTGGTTGTTTGAAATTCAAAAGGTGTAATTTAGGGAGTGAATTAAAGTAGAAAATATGGTAAGAATGGCTTGGTTGTGGAGGTTCTTGGAGTTGCTATGGCCGACTGGAATTTGCTGAAGTTTTGCTGAGCTAAATGAGGTTGAAGGAGCTATAAGGTTGCCGAAATGTGGAGTGCAATGGTGTAGGAAATTTTTGGTTGGCTGATGCTTAATCCATGGAAGTTTCATGGAGTAATTTACTGAATTTTTGAGTTCCAATTGAAGGCTTGATTGTAGTGATTTAAGGAGTGGCTATGGTGTTCATTTCATGTAGATCAATGGAGGAGGTGATGAAGTTCAGTTCATGGCTGACTAAGGTTGGTTTTACAGAAAAATGCGAGTGAGTTTCGGACAAGGCTAAAGAGGGAGCAAGGCTGGAATTTCTAGTTGTTCATTCAAGAGGTTTGCTGGAGTTTTTGTGCAGATTTTTCTGCAATGTTCTAGCCGACTTGCAAAAGGTTTGAAAGGGTATTGGTGGGTCCTTTAAGGCTGGTTTCCAGCCTTCTTTATGGAGGAAAGATAGAGTTAAATTGCTGGTTTGAAAGGTGGAAGAAACAGATTGGTTTTTGGCCTACGAAGCGGCAAAACTGCCCAGGAATTTTCTTAGTTCGTACAGCTCTTATGCAGTCTGATTTTTGGCCAATGATTTCAGTCTTCAAGCTAAAAAAGTTGGCTATTTTTCTGGCAACATTTAAGTGAGGAAAAAGGCTAAAGTTTTGGAAAGCTGAACTGACCAAGAAGTTGGAAAATTTCCAGATTGCTACATGAAGAAGATAAACACTTATAGAGTGGAGTTTGAAGGTTCAACCATGGAGATTAATTCTCTTGGGAAACCTTCTTAACTCCTTTCCCATTCTCAGTCAACATTCTATCCTCAAGGAGACATTTTCGAAATTCCAAGATCAAAGAACCTTGCTGGAATTTTCTGGAAATAAAATATGGATTTAGATAATTGAACAAGCTTAATTGAAGAATAATTTAAGGTATGTTAGGGAACAAAAAGGGCATGAATACCTTAAGAATTTTTGTAGGGCACAAGAGTAGGATTAAGACATTCCCTTCAAGTCTCCTTTAGGACAACACTCCTACTTCTACTCATGGCATGCAAGGGCCGAAAATATCCCACCCTATAAAAATAAAATTTAATCATGATAAAACTTAATTGGTGGGATTTGAACTTAAGACCTTAGAGATTAATTCCAAAGCTGTAACCACTAAACCACAACAACTCTTGTTCTTGTTTCCTCTCCTAAATATTCTTTCTATTTAAACCTCAAGCAATCCCCTTATTTTCTCTTCAAGCAAAATTACCATTTTGCCCTTCCTACTCAATAAGCACAACTAAGATTTCTAGACTATGAATCACAATTCCAAAGCAAATAAAATCATTCAAAAATATATTTATGCACGCAAGAAATTATGATATGCATCTCGACCCCCTTACTCTAGGGTTGGTTTTAGTTGGGGTTTCACATCCTTCCCTCCTTAGGAGAATTTCATCCCAAAATTCATGCATACCTCTATCTCAGATCGGGATACTTCCGCTTTACCCACTATTCTCTTTCCCCTGTGGCATCTCGCATGCCATGATGCTCCCACTGGACTTTTACCATCGGTATCTGCTTGTTCCGGAGAGTCCTAATACTCTAGTCCAATATTCTCACGGGTTTCTCCATATAGCTCAGGTCGGGTTGCAACACCAATGGCTCATCATTCAAAACATGACCGGGATCAGCATTGTACTTTTTAAGCTGGGATACATGAAACACGTCGTGAATTCCTGTCAGTCCATCCTGCAAGTCTAATAGGTGCGCCACCAGCCCAATTCTCTCCTTTATCGGGAATGGCCCCAAATACCTCAGATTCAGCTTCCCACATTTTGGATGCTTTAAGATTCCTCTATTCGGTGTCAGTCTTAAGAATACACTATCTCCCGCCTTGAATTCTAACTCTTTGTGCCCATTGTCTGCATAGCTCTTTTGTCGGCTCTGCGTTGCTTTCAACCTTTCCTTGATTAACTTGACCTTGTCTAACATTTCCTGAACACAGACTTCTCCGGATTTGCTTATATGACCATCTTCTGACCAACTCCAATATAGCGGCACCTGACACTTGTGTCTATACAATGCCTCATACGGAGCCATCCCAATCGAAGCTTGGTAACTGTCATTATACGACAACTCCGCATACAGCACATATTCGATCCATTTATCTCTGAAATCCAAAACACACGCTCTTAGCTTATCCTCTAGTATCTGTATGACCCTTTTTGACTACCCATTGGTTTGTGGATGCACCGTCATACTGAACTTCAGATTCGACCCCATAGATTCTTGGAACTTGCCCCAAAATCGAGATTTAAACCTCGGGTCTTGGTCAGACACAATACTTGAAGGCACTTCATGCAGTTGGACTATTTCTCGCACATAGGTCTGAGCTAACTTCGCCATGGAATCTCTTACATTCACTGGTATGAAATGTGCTGATTTGGTCAGTCGATCCACCACTACCCATATGGCGTCCTTCTGGGTCCTTGACATAGGAAGTTCGGTAACAAAGTCCATGGTCACTTCCTCCCACTTCCACTTAGGTACTGGCAACGGTTGTAACAGTCCCGTTAACTTCTTGTGCTCCGCTTTAACCCTCTAACAGGTGAGGCATGTCGAGACATATTTAACCACGTCCCACTTCATTTTGGGCCACCAATAGGCCCTTTTTAGATCCTGGTACATTTTGACTTCCCCGAGATGAAAGGCGTACTTGCTTTTGTGCGCCTTTTCCAAAATTCTGTCCTTCAATTGATGCTCTTCGGGTACACACAACCGATCTCTGAAATATAAAACTCCCTTTTCGTCTTGTCGGAGTTCACTGCCTTGCCATTTGAGCTCATTGTCCTTGAAAAGTTGAAATTCTGCATTGCCTTGCTAGGCTTCAATAATTTTTTGCCTTAGATCTGGTATCAACTTCAGGTTGCTAACAACAAATTTCTCCCCTAACACGTCTGCTCTTCTGTCCAACACATGAATCTCTTGCACTCTTTGTCTTGCCATACTAACTTTTCTACTCAGGGCATCAGCAACAATGTTGGCATTCCTAGGATGATAGTTGATTGGGCAATGGTACTCTTCCAAAAATTCAATCTATCTTCGCTGCCTCAGATTCAAATCCTTCTGGGTGAAGATGTACTTCAAGCTCCTGTGGTCAGTGAACACTTCATATTTCGCCCCGTCAGTCACCATTTCTTTAAAGCGAACACAATAGCAGCTAACTCTAGGTCATACGTGGGGTAATTGACTTCATGAGGTCTCAACTTTCGAGAAGCATAGGCAATCACCTTCCGATCTTGCATCAAAACTGCTCCCAATCATTCCTTCGAAGCATCGGTATACAGAACGTAAGGCTTATCTTCCTCTGGCAGACTCAACACTGGTGCTGTCATTAATCTCTGTTTTAGCTCTTGGAAGCTCCTCTCATATTTTTCACTCCAAACAAATGGTATGTCTTTCCTCAGCAGTCGGGTCATAGGCGATACGAGCGTTGAAAATCCTTTGATGAACCTCCTATAGTAGCCAACCAATCCCAAGAAGCTTCGAATCTCAGTGATGTTCTCCGATTGCTTCTAGTCTGACACTGCTTCAACCTTTGCTGAATCTACCTTGATTCCATCCTTGGTCACCACGTGGCCAAGAAATGCCACACTATCCAGCCAAAATTCACGCTTGCTAAACTTGGCGAAAAGCTTGTGCTCCCGTAGCTTCTCCAATACCAGCATCAGGTGTTCTACATGCTCTTCTGGACTTTTGGAATAAATTAAGATGTCATCAATAAAGACCACCACGAACTTATCCAAATAGGGTCGGAACACTCTATGCATTAAATCCATAAATACTGCTGGAGCATTGGTTATCCTGAATGGCATTGCCACGAACTCATAATGCCCATATCTGGTGCTGAAGGCCGTCTTGGGGATATCCTCCACTTTTATCCTCAATTGATAGTACCCTTGCCTCAAGTCCAGTTTAGAGTAACAACTGGATCCTTGCAACTGGTCGAACAGCTTATCAATCAGCGGTAGGGGATACTTATTCTTGATCGTTAGGTTGTTCAAGCCCCGATTGTCAATACACAGCCTCAGAGCCCCATCCTTCTTCTTCACAAACAGCACAGGTGCTCCCCTGGGTGACGTGCTAGGTCTGATGTAGCCCTGCTTCACTAACTCTTCTAACTGCTCCTTCAGTTCTTTCAGCTCCGCCGGTGCCATCCGATATGGAGTTCGAGATATTGGTTCCGCTCCTAGAACTAGGTCAATGGTAAATTCAACTTCTTGGCTGGGAGGTAGAGAAGCGAGTTTCGCAGGGAACACATCGGAAAAATCCTTTACTACCTCGGTATCCTCTAGAGTGCACTGGTCCTTCAGCTTGTTTATCACATAAGCCAAATATCCTTAACATCCTTGCTTCAACAATTTCCGGGCCTTAGCCCCAGCTATCAGATACTTCAATTCCTTCACTCTCTTGCCATTGAATTCCAACACATCACACCTTAGTCTAATGAGCTGAACCGATTTGTTCTTATAATCTACCCTAGCCCTATGCTTCACTAGCCAATCCATTCCCAATATCAAATCATAATCATTGATATCCAGTACTATCAAATCTCCCTCCAAATTTTCTCTCCCCACTTCAATTTTACAATTTCTCATATATCGATCCGCTTGCACCATCTTCCCCAAAGGTGTACTCACCAGCAAAGTAAAAGGTAGCTCTACTCCATCCCAACTCAAATGATATGTACAGTTCTTGTTTAAATAGGAATAAGTAGATCCAGGGTCTATTAATGCATTAACGAAACGTCCTTGGATAGTAAACGTACTTTCCACTACTGCTGCATCGGTTCCAACCTCCTCTCTATTGAGAGTGAATACCCTTGCTTTCACTTGAGGCTTCGGTGCTTCACTCCCGGATGCTCCTGTGGTATTGGCTTGATTGGCCCCAGGGTTCTGAGCTGGATTTCCTTGCCCAACTAGGTGAATTTTAGGGCAGGCGTTTCGTAGGTGGTTCGGGTCTCCACAGTGGTAACATTTTCGCTCACCTCCTTTGGACCCACAATTCTTCTCTGTGTGGCCTCTTTATCCACATTGTCGGTATAACGGAAGGTTCTACGTAGGACCAGCTGGTGCTGTCGGTCTTGCTTTCCCCGATTCTGCCACCGCTGGTTGGCGGGGCGCTTGTTGGGTTGCTGCCTCTGGAAGTGTCCTTGCAGTTGCCTTGGCGGCTGGAAAGGTCTCGTTGCCATTCTACTACAATCCTCATTTTCTATCCAAGTAGCTGCGTCTACGGCCCCCGAATATGTCGTTGGTGGAGAAGGTGCCAATGCCCTCCTCAATTCCTGCCTCAGTCCCTTGACAAACTATATCGTTTTGTTCTGCTCGTTGTCCACTGGCCTCTTGTAGTACTTTGATAGTTGGGTAAATCGTGCTGCATACTGGGCTACTGTCATACCCCCTGCTTTAAATTTTCAAATTCGTCTTCCCGCTTTTCCACTATCCACTGAGGGATATACTCAACTCTGAATGCTTCCACAAAATTGGCCCACATTCAGTCCTAATCAATCATCTCCCAGTCATCCTGAACCCGCTGCCACCATGCCCAAGCTGGGTCCCTCAAACGGAATACAACAAACTTTACCATCCGCTCCTTGGTGTACAGGAGCGTAGCAAATATGTCCTCCATCTACTCTATCCATTACTCAGCTTTCTGATCTTGTTCAGCTTCGCCTAAGATGAGGGGGGGTTGAAATTTTAGAAACCACTCAAATGCTTCATCCTCTCCCTTAGGATTCCTTCGCTCAGTCAAAGTCTGTAGAATTTTTACCATCTTGCTGAATGCTTGCCTTATCATCACTTCAACAGGTGCTTCTGATCCCATTTCTAAATCTGGCTCACTCTCAATTCCCGAGTTGGGTAACGGCATTCGGGTCGTTTCAACCTCTGGTGCCACAGGTTCTGCCTCCGTAACTCTCCTGCCCGATGTAGCTACACGACGCTTGGCTGCCATACTAAACCATACCCAAATGATGAGTTTATGCATTCAATGATTAAATCATTTCAGTTGAGCATGCATTCATAGTCAGATTTAAGTAAAAGAAAATCATATGCAAGTTTTGCTAAAAAATTGCACATAGAATACTCGGTACTCTTATTTGCATAAATTTGAAATGAAAGTAGTAAACAAAAAGGAAATCCTTAACATGGAAGCAGAAAATAAATAATCTTGATCCTAACAGCTTTTCAGCTCCTCTAGTCCTCATCAGAATCTTCAAAGTCGGCCTTATATAACCATCCCCCGGAATTCTTAGAGAAGTCTATCCCAGCCCCACTTGCAAACCCCTCCATTGGCTCTTTCCCGAGTTGCCTAGAACTCTCCTCGGTCTCAACCTTGCTGGGTGGAGGTATGAAAGAAGGTCTGGGTGGAGATTCATAATCTATCTCCCCCAAGTCATCACTATCAGTGGATAAATCAACTATGGGACTAGGAGGGTGGGGTACATATGCCATATTGATCTCCTCATCTTCACTATCAGAACTCAAGTCTATCACAAGTATTGGGGGGGGGGGGGGGGGAGGGGGCCTCATTGATCAGGACCTCATCGTCACTACTCAAATAAATAATACTCATTGTCTGAGTATTATTTATTTGATGACTAATAGGATTAACATAGAAAAGGTTGCTATACAGATTTCCAAAACAAATAATTTTTCCATCTTTACTGATTGAAATACCAGAATAGAAAGAAACAAAATTTCCATGATTAATCAATCTTGAAACTGAAATCAAATTCTGTTTAAAACCTAAAACGTATAAAATATCTTTTGAAACTAAAATCCTATTACAATTAAATAAAAGTTCTAATTCTCCCATTACTTCGGCCCATATTTGTACTCTATTGCCCACTCTCAGTCTATGCTTTTCTTTACTGAGCCGCCTTACCTTGTTGGACCCCTATAAGGAGTTACAGATATGGCTAGTGGCTCTAAAATCAACAATCCAAGTGAATGATGTTCCAACAATTAATATAAACTCTAAATAAAAAGTAGTAACTGAAGAGAACGTGGCCAAGAAGTCCAGACAATCTTTTTTAAAGTGTTCCTTCTTGCAACACTTAAAAATTTGTATTGGGCTTAGCTTTGGGCTTGTCCGAACACAGCTTAGACCTCTTAAGTTGGGTCCCTACATTTTTCCAAGCCTTCTTCTTCTTGAACTTCTTAGGTTGGACCCTAATTCTAGAAGAAGAACCTGAACGAATAACAAAAACCTTTGACGTAGGCTTCATGATTTTCTCTGCCACCTAGAGTTCTTTCATTAACTAGGACAAAGACATACTCAACTTGTTCATGTTGTAGTTTAACTTGAACTGAGAATATGAATTTGGCAAAGTTAAATTTAAGAACCATCTCATTTTGGCTCTCAAAATTGATTGTTGCCCCTAAGACCTCAGTCTTCCCTAAATGAGCAATCATCTTGAGTTATGCTTGCGAATTGATGGCCCCCCAACTATCCTAGTATTCATGATTGAACTAATAGCTTCCTGCCTTGTGGGCTAGCTCTTGTCAGCAACATGGTGCGCAATGACACATCGATATCATACGCAATAGGAATATTCTCATGCTTAGACTGAAGAACATTAGATATAGAAGCCAACATATAGCATCTAGCCATATCATTAGCTTTCCTCCATACCTTCTTAGTCTCACAATCTTAGTTCATGAAATCTTCCCTAATTTCCGGACAGGGGCCTGTTAGAACATACTTGTACTCTTCCACAGTCAGTACTATGTTTAGATTCCTTTTCCAGTCCTTGTTTAGGTCCAGTTAACTTATATTCTTTGAGAATAATAGACAAAGGACTAAAACTAGACATTTTTGTTGATTGAAAAAAAAAAACTTTATTCAGAAAAAATGTTTGTTTTGAAAACACATAAAAAATTCACATTTAAAACATCATATTATTTCCATGACATGGTTAACCTATTAAAACCGTTATCAAAAAATATGAAAAATTTAGCTCTTAGAAACATTGACAAAGCTTCGTAGGAAGGTTAACAATTTTCTAAGTTAGTGTATAATCATCGCAAATTAAACTTCCTTAATACGTAATGATCTAGAGATAGTTCCATCGATGGGATGGCCACAATTCTCACCACCTACAGATAATTTAGTATTAATGCCTCCAATGATAAGATGGTTGACACTAACATATATCCTAGGCATTGTTTATAATTCATCTGTTAGTTCTAGATTCTAGTGAAAATCCATCCTATAGGGTGTCATGCTCAGAATGATACGAGGATAACTACAATCTCTAACTGGAATCCTTGATGGAAGCTGTGGGGTTGTTGGAACCCCTCTCCGACTTAATCTTTCGAGAAAAATAGGTTTTTGGAAAAGATGTTTCTTTAAAATTAATTGATTTTTATTAACTTTAGTGAAATCCCAAAAAATTCAACCATTATTCTCTATGTCAAGAATAAAACCCTTTAAGAGAATAAACTATGAATTTTTATTTTTACTACTTAAGTTAAAACCATTTTCTAGGAACTAAATTTAAAATACTTAAATTCAAAATATTCTCCATGTCAAGGATAAAACCATTTGGAAGAAAAAAGCATGGATTTTATTTTAAATTCCTTAGTTCCAGTTTAAAACATTTTCCTTTACTTATTCACCTAGAGAAATAATTAATTTCCCGAAAACCTTTGTGCATTTGATCACAAGTTAAGTAAAATATCCCTACTCCAAAAATAAACTTTTTACGTATTGTTTCTAACCTTTAATTCTTATGTTACAAAAAAATAGATTAAACAACATAATAATAAAATTAAAATGATCTAATTTAATCCTAATGTGGTTCCTCCTTTACTAACCATTTTCATGCAAAAGTATTTATTACCATAAATAAACCATTGCAAGAAAAATAACTTCATATGATACAGCCCCAAAAGGAAAAAGAAAATTACAAGGTAAAATTAAATGGAAAAACTTGGAAACTCGAGCTACATGAACCGTGATTGAATCGCAAAAGGAAAACCGCTCCTTATTTGCTCCAAAATCATCAACCATTTTCTCCATCATTTTTTTTCTCCTTGCATTACAACAAAATGGAGTTTGGCAACACTTTTATTTGAAATATAGCAAAATATGTGGTAAAAACTTGGTTTTTACTACAATTTTAAATTTTGTGGCATATAAACTTTTTTTACAACACTTTATTTTACCACGACTACGTTTTTGTAGGCAAAAGTTCTTTTTTACCACATATATAAAAATTGTGTGAGTAAAAATAACTTTTTGCCACATAGATTTAAAATTTTTGGTAAATGTGGAAAAAGAATACTTTTTTTCTTTTATCAAATATTTAAAAATGCTCGTATATAATAAAAGCGATCCATAGGAACTATGGTTGAGGTAAACATATTCAACTAGTTGTGTAACACCTCGCTACCTACATACCCAAAAAGGGCGGGGATGTTGCCTCGTCCAGAGGATCAGGGGTCTTTAGGTACAAAAGAAAATTGACAAAATAAAATAAAGCAGTAATATTATTACATCCAAAATCAAAACTTATACAAGTCTGAAATTCAAAACTAACAATCGTCTCTCAAAAGAAATACAAAGCAAAATAAAATAAATTGAACGTGCATCTCTTATTCCTTCAACCTACTTAATAAAAGCACTCTACTGAAAACATGATACAAAAATAGTGTAAGATTGGTATCTCAGTAAATCCCATGTGTGCGAATGTCAATTAAACATTTTGTTTATGCTAGTTTATCAAAACCACAAAATAAGTTTACAAGTCAAATTTCATCAACAAACAATCATTGAGTGGAGCAATGCTCATCATATTCAAAATAATTCTAAATAAATCATCCACTCATCAATACCATAAATTCATAAAGTAAGAATTAGTAATGTAACAGTTCATGATAGCGTCCCAATGTAACCATTCAACACTGAGCAATGGGAGATCCGCACACTAGGATGAGATACTCCTCTATCTCTACATCCAACACATTGGTTGTCCAATCCAGAAAAATAAAGTCAACATGGACCAACATACTAACTCAAACTGGCTTGACTAAATAGTATTGTCATCTATTTGAGCAGAGTTCATGATACGAGCTTGAGGGAGGAAATATTTCTAAATCTAAAAGTAGCTTTTGTTTTGAACTTTTTGTAAAGGACAAGAACTATGAGACAACAAGACAAGCAAGAAAAGCTACAAGGACATAAACAGATCAAAGAAAATAACAAAGAAAATACCTTTTCTACAAACAAAGAACCCTAAAAGAACTTAGCTTTTAGAACCCCAAATTTAGTAGATTAGGCACAACAACACATTAGAACCCTTAACATAGCAAGAAATCAAGAACTAAAAGGATAGAGAATTGTGGGCATTCAAACAAGAAACAACAAGAACCCTAAATGACATACAAGAAGAACCCTTGTTGATTTCCTAGTTGAATTATCTTTTGAGTTTGTAGACACTTATTCAAGGGTGGACTAAGCCCTTAGGTTGGTCTTAGATTGAAGTTGAACAAGGAATCTCTCCATTACTTCAAGCCTTCAAGTTGAATGCTTCATTCATGTTAAAAATATAGAATATGTTCCCTTGTTCTTACCATACAAAGCTTATATAATGGGATTTTTTTTCCTGAACTGAAATGCTTTTAAATATTACAAAATGATCCCAAAAATAGCTGAAAAAGTCAGGGGTTTAGATCCAAAGTAGGGCCGCCACTAGGTAGGCCTGGTAGGGTTGGTGCCAGGTACATTTTGGAGGAAGAGTACCCATCACAAAAATAGCTGAAAAAAAACATCTGGGGTTCGGATCCAGAGTGGGGCTGATGCCAGGTAGGGCTGGTAAGGTTGGCGCCAGGTTCATTTTGTTAGAACAGTGCTCGCGTCACAAAATTGAGAGATTATACAGTCTACACCCGCCACCTGGTTGGGCTCCTAGGACTGGCGTCAAGTACGCTTTCCTGGGCATCGTTCCTACGTGAATAGCTTCCAGTTGACATTCTTCATACACTAGCAGCATGGTCGGTTCTCGATCCTCTTTCGACAATGTCCATACACTATCTCACCTTACATGAGCTTGTAGATATACATGAGGATTGAGTTGGAGTTATTTGAAGCGGGCTCTCATCAACGGATTGGGCAAGCTCGACTTTATTTCGGCTTCGTCCTCTCGCCCATCTTGAGCTTGACCAAATTGATTCCTATCTTTTCCCCCTTCTTGGAATGGATTCATCCTCAAATCATATCCTACATCATAAGGAGAAAGATTAGCTACCTTAAAAGTCGCACTTACATTATACTCACCATGTAGATAAATCTTGTAGGCGTTATGTCCATATTGCTCAAGAACTTGGAACAGTCCATCCCCTCGCGGCATGAGCTTTAACTTGCGTTAGGTGGAAAATCTCTCCTTGTGCAAATGCACCCAAACCCAGTCTCCTGTCTCAAATATCACTTGCTTTCTTCCTTGGTTGCGATTGCCTGCAACAATTTCATTCCGTTTTCTGATTAGAGATTTAACTTTCTCTTGCATGGATTTAACTAGCTCGACCTTCTTTTTGCCATCAAGACTCAATCGTTCATCTACAAGCAAATGAGTTAAATCTAATGGGGTGAATGGATTAAACCCAAAAATAACTTGAAATGGAGAAAATGTAGTAGTAGAATGGACAGTTCTATTATATGCAAACTCTACATGCGGAAGACATGCTTCTTAGTTCTTCAAGTTCCTCTTGATGATTGTCTATTGTAGTTGCATGAGAGTCCGGTTTACAACCTCCGTTTATCCATCCGTTTGTAGGTGACATGTTGGAGAAAACAATAAGTTACTTCTAAGTTTTGCCTACAATATTCTCCAAAAATGACTTTAAAATTTAGTATCCTTGTCCGATACTATGCTTCGTGGTAACCCGTGCAATCTTACCACTTTCTTGAAAAATAAACCTACAATGTGGGTAGCATCATTAGTTTTTGCACAAGGAATAAAATGAGCCATCTTAGAAAATCGATCAACAACTACAAAGATGGAATTTTTCCCCCCTTAGTCCATGGCAATCCCAATATGAAATCTATTGAAAAATCTAACCAAGGTGTATTATGGATGGGTAGAGGAGTATATAACCCTTGGGTTAGTGTTTTAGACTTGGCCCTTCTACATGTAATACATAAGTTACAATGCCTCTCTACATCTCCTCTCATTTTTTTGCCAATAAAAATGCTCTTGCAAAATACTTGATGTTTTTGAATTCCCAAAATGTCCTATTAAACCTCCTCCATGAGCCTCCATCACTAACAATTCTCTTAGTGATTCTTTTGCTATGCAAAGTCTACCCTCTTTAAACAAAAACCCATCATGCCTATAAAATTTTTGGAAAGCACATTTTTCACAAGCATGATAAATCTCTCGCAATTCTTCATCCTTTACATATAAATCCTTAATAAGCTCAAAACCAAATAATTTTGCATTAAAGGAATTTAAAAGTACATACTTGCGAGATAATGCATCGGCTACTACATTATCCTTACGTTGCTTGTATTTGATCACGTATGGAAATGTACCAATGAACTCCATCTATTTGGCATGCCTTTTGTTCACCTTTTGTTGGCCTTTTAGATGCTTTAATGTTTCATGATCAGTATGAATGACAAATTCCTTAAGTAGCAAATAATGTTGCCAATAGTGCAAGGTTCTCACTAATGCATACAATTCCTTGTCATAACTAGAATAATTCAAGGATTCTCCTGATAGCTTCACACTAAAAAATGCAATAGGTTTTTTTATCCTGAATCAACACAACACCTATTCCTATTCCACTAGCATCACATTCCACTTCAAAAGCATTTTCAAAATTACACAAGGACAATAATGGGGCTTCACTCAATTTTGATTTCAAAGCAATAAAAGCCTTTTCTTGTTCTTCTCCCCACCTAAACCCTACATTCTTTTTAATCACTTCAGTCAATGGGGCAGCTATTGTGCTGAAATTTCTAATAAAACGCCTATAAAAACTGGCTAACCTATGAAAACTCCTTACTTTAGTCACAGAAGTAGGTGTTGGGCAATCCTGTATTGCCTTGACCTTTTCTTCATCAACTTCAATACTTTTTGAACTTACAACATAACCAAGAAAAGTTATCTTTTCCAAACAAAAGGAACATTTATCAAAGTTCGCATATAACCTTTCTCTTCTAATAGCAATAAGCACGCACTTAAGATGATGCAAATAATCTTCATAAGTTTTGCTATAAATCAAAATATCATCAAAATACACCACAACAAATTTTCCAATATATTCTTGCAACACATAAGTCATCAACCTTATGAAAGAACTAGGTGCATTTGATAACCCAAATGGCATCAAAAGCTACTCATATAAACCTTGTTTAGTCTTAAATGTAGTTTTCTATTCATCACCTTTCCTAATCCTAATATGATGATATTCGGATTTCAAATCACACTTTTGACAATACACATGATACATGCAATTCATCCAATAAATCATTAAGCCTAGGGATAGGGTAACGATATTTTACCGTTATGTTGTTAATGGCACTGTAATCAACACACATCCTCCATAATCTATCTTTCTTAGGCACCAACAATACTGGAACTGTGCTTGGACTCAAACTCTCTCGAACATGGTCTTTCCTGAGCAACTCCTCAACTTGCTTTTGTAGCTCCTTAGCTTCTTCAAGGTTGCATCTATAAGCTGGTCAGTTTAGAATGACAGCCCCGGGGATAAAATTAATCTGATGCTCTATTCCTCGGATGGGTGGCAATCCTTCTGGTATTTCTTTTGGAAATACATCCTGGAATTCTTCAACAATACCTACAATTTCACAAGGCAAAGAAAGAGTTGTTTTATTAGACGTTACGTAAATGCCTTTACAAATTAAGAGATACACTGGTTCCTTAGCTTTAATCACTTCTACCACCCCTCTCTCACTTACAAAAAATTTACTCGTTTCTTATCTCCTCTCTCTTATTTTTCCTCTCTTTTTTTCTTTTCTTTTTTCTCAACGTTCTCTCTCTCAATTTTTCTCATTTTCTTGAACACACTTTTTCTTCTCCTTTTCTCTCATGATCTTTTGATCTTTGCTCACTTCGCTTGGAGACATAGGCAGTAGAATGAATTTCTTTCCCTCCTTATACACAGTGTAGGTGTTTTTCTTCCCGTTATACTTTACTTCCCTATCATATTGCCATGGTCTCCCTAAAAGTAGGTGGCCTGCTTGCATTGGAACAACATCGCACTAGATCTCATGATTACATTTTCCTATGTCAATTGCAATCAAGGCTTGTTTATTAACCTTCAATTCCCCACTTTCATTTAGCTAGTGCAACTTGTAGCGTTGCGGATGCTTCTTTATTTCCAAGCCTGTCTCTTCCACTGCACTAGCACTTATAACATTGTTGCAACTTCTACTATCAATGATTACGCTGCAAGGTACTTGGTTGATCAAGCATCTTGTATAAAAGATATTCTCCCTCTGTTGATGATGCTCATCTTCCTTCATTTGTGTGCTTAACGTTCTCCTAGCTACACCAAGTAATGCACACATTCGCCCTACTTCTTCACCTTCTTCACTCGAGATTTCTCCATCCTTTTGAATCTCTTCTAATTTCTCATATTCCTTTTTCTCGGATGAAATCTCACCATAGGAATTTGTGTACATCACCCTCTTGCTCAGACATTCATGCACCGTGTATCCATATCCCATACAATGAAAGCATTTGATATCTCGGCTTCTCGGCTTCTCAATAGCCTCTCCTTTATCTCTATTTCCTTCTTCCCTCAGTTTATTGAATTCTCTAGGCAACAGCTTTAGGGTTCCTTCCTTCTTAGGTGTCGCCTTAGGGAATTCCTTATGAGATGACATTGGTTAGTTTGCTTTCCTCTCAAAAGGTCATTTCCTCAATTGTTTTTCTACCTTCATAGCCATATGTACCATTTCTTTCAAAGTTTCATATGAATGCAACTCAACTACATTGGCTATCTCCCGATTTAATCCACTAGAAATCTTGCTTTAGTGGCACGTGGATCTTAATTAATAACTGCCCTCATCATTAACACCTCAAGTTCTCTGTGATAATCTTCAACATTTTTGTTTCCTTATCTTAGCACTTGAAGCCTTTAATATAGCTCGTTGTAGTAGTGGTGCAATACAAACCTCACCCTCATGAGATTTTTTCATCAATTTCCATGTACCAACGGCATTTTCTCCATCTATTAGCCAAAACTTGCTCCCACAATACCAATGCATAGTCTGAAAATCCCAGTACTACCAATTTCACCTAATTTCTCTCACTATAATCTTGGCAATCAAATAGAATTTCCATTTTTCGTTCTCATTCAAAATATGCCTCGGGATCACCTTTTCCCTGGAATTGTGGTACCTTCATTTTGATATTTTTTAATTCCCGCTCTCCCTCATGTTCATCTCTCCTTCTACCTCTCATCATATTACCCCGATATTGATCCCCATAGTTTTCCTCCAGGTATCCTTCTTCCCACTTAAATTCTCTCTCAATATTTCTTTCAACTCCCCTCATAGGATTCTCACCAAATCTCCCTCGGCCTCTTCCTCTACCTCCTCTCATAGGAACTGTTTGATATCTACCAATTGAATATTCATCGCTTTCTTCTCCTAGTTGGGTGTTCACGGGAGGCGTGTTGTAGGCTTCAGGTTGCTCTTGTCCCCTTCTTTGACAGGCAGTAGATGTTTGGCCTTGTTGAGTTCAGAGTTCGGTCATCTCCCTCCAAATGCCCTCTATACTCTTTTGTAATGAAACGAGGGTCTCACAAAAATCTCCCAGTTCCTCTTGCGATCTACTTGCTCCACCAAGACTTAGCCTAGTCGTTTCCTCTTCTTGAGTCATGGTTGGAGTTTAGACTAAAATTCTTGGAAAATAGTTAAAAGAACAAAAATAGAGACTGGTTTCCTCACTCACTCCCTTAAGTGTTTACATTCCACTCTCGTGTTTGCACTCCTTGGCTTTTTTTTTTTTTCAATAATAATATTTCTCTCTTGCCTTTTTCGTTCACTCTATGACTCACTTGTTCAACTAAATTCCTCCGCAACTTCAAAGGGTTTAGTTCACTCTATTAACTCTTAGGATGCTTTAATACAAAGGTCATAGGTTGACAACTTTAGTGAACAATTAGAGGTTAAGAAACAAGTAGAATACACAAGTTTTCACAAATACACAAAAAAGAAAAGATAATTTGAACAATACGATGAAACGGTTATAGGAGTAACACTATTGTTCAAGCCACATTCTTTCTTTGTGACATTTTCTTCTATGCAACTTTGCAAGCAATTTCTTCCTAAACAAGCCCAATATAATTAACAACAACAAAATTCAAGTATTCCCAAGGTCTTTCTTCAACAAATTATTTTCATTCCTTTTTTTTTTTTTTCAAATCCAAGAATTCTCAACATCAACAACACTTTAGATTTGATAAATCCTACTAGCTAAGATAGACATCTAAGCTTATCCTTGCTCTGATCCCAATTTGATATGAGTTTGAGGGGAGAAATCTTTCTAGATCTAAAAGTAGATTTTGTTTTAAACTTTTTGTAAAGGACAAGAACTACAAGACAACAAGACAAGCAAGAAAAACTATAAAGGACATAAAGAGATCAAAGAAAGTAACAAAGAAAATACCTTTTCTACAAACAAAGAACCCTAAAAGAACTTAGCTTTTAAAACCCTAAATTTAGTAGATTAGGTCTACCACAACAACACCTTAGAACTCTTGACTTAGCAAGAAACCAAGAACTAAAAGGATAGGGAATTGTGGGCATTCAAATAAGAAACAACAAGAACCCTATATGACATACAAAAGAAGCCTTGTTGATTTCCTAGTTGAATTATCCATTGAGTTTATAGAAACTTACTCCAGGATGGACTAAGCCTTTAGGTTGGTCTTCAATTGAAGTTGAACAAGGAATCTCTTCATTGCTTCAAGCCTTCAAGTTGAATGCTTCATTCATGTTAAAAATATGGAATATTTTCCCTTGTTCTTACCATACAAAGCCTATATAATGGTATTTTGTTCCTGAACTAAAATCTTTTTAAATATTATAAAATGACCTCAAAAATAGCTGAAAAATATCAAGGATTTGGATCCAGAGTATGGTCGGCACCAGGTAGGGCTGGTAGGGTCGGCGCTAGGTACATTCTGGAGGAACAGTACCCTTCACAAAAATAGCTGAAAAAAATGCCTAGGGTTTGGATCCAGAGTGGGGCCAGCACCAGGTAGGGCTTGTAGGGTAAGTGTCAAGTCCAAACCCAAAATTGAGAGATTGTTCAATCTACACCCGGTGCTTGGTCAACCATCTGGGACTGGCACCGGGAACGCTAGGCTGGATGTCGTTTCTACATGAACAGCTTTCGATTAATGTCCTTTGTACACCAGTAGCATGGTCCATTTTCGATCCTCTTTCGATAATGTCCATACAATATCCCACCTTAAATTAGCTTCTAGATATACGTGAAGATTGAGTTGGAATTGTTTGAAGCAGGCTCTTATCAATGGACCAGGTAAGCTCGGCTTTGTTTCGGCTTCGTCCTCTCCCCCTTTTTGAGCTTAATCCTCGTAACCAGATTGATTCCTTTCAGTTCCTCTTCTGGAGATGGTCTCCTGCCAGAAGAGTTACTCTAACTCTCCAAGACTAGTACCACTAGCCTACCCCCGCTAAGCATTTACCTCACACTATTTAGGTGTAAAATCATTTCCCATGTTTTCATAATCGCTTATTACTTTGTCTTTGCAAAATATAGTTTGCACATCAAGCTTATCAAAATATTTTGATCATAAAAGAAAGGAAACCATTTTTTAGTTAAAAGTTGAGATTCAACAAAATCATTTAGAGATTAAAATATCCACGTTCTCAATCCAACTATCAAACTATCACCATAACATTTCATCATGTTTCAATCAATATTTCAATCAACAAGTCAATCATCATATTGACACTATTTCAATATCATTGTACAAAAAACTTACAAACCTGTACTATTTAGAAAAATAGTTACGCAGGGACTTATTTGAATATTCTCAGCAATCAACCAAAGCATGCTTGTCCTATCTTTCACTTTCTTCCTTATCTAGAATTATTTATTCTATAATTAGAATCCAAATATTACTCCACTATCTTTTCAAGCATCATGAATCCCTATGATCATGTTAATTATCTCATTCATCCATAGCATCTACATAGATTAATTCATTAAATCACCTCCATAGCTTTCCATGGTCATGCATCTCATCATTATGCATGCTTATAATCAAATAAACTCATCTATATAATGACTTCCAATATTCGTCTACCATTAATCTCATATAATGACCATATTTGCTTCAAAAGATATCATCTTTAATCAACATGCATTAAATCTAGGTCATCATAGCAATATTTAACCATGTTTTACTCCATATATGCCTAGTTCACAATATTGCACCATCAAACCTATCAATCTTATCTAATCATGCTTTTCATGCTAACTTCATACATAATATTACCACTATATATTCAACCCTAATTTAAATTAGAAGAGTTAAGCCTCAAATACTTTTTTGACAGCACAACAAGAGCGAAAGTGGTGCCTTTGGTGCTTGATTGAGTTTACTTTGGAAAGAAAAGTTGATTGGTGGCTCTTGGACCTTTTGTTCAAAAATCTCCAACAATAGGGGAGAAGAATCAGCCCCTTGATGACTGATATTTAGGAGAAAAAGAAGATTATAATTGAAGGAGAGTTGATGAAGGTTGAAGAGTTGCTTACCTTGTTCTTGGATTTCGGTTTTGGTGGAAATTGGCGTTGTGATGGCCGAAATATTAGAGAGGGTTGGCGGCTGGAAATTTTGTGCTGTAGAGGGTGTTTAGGGTTTCATTTATGGCTGGTTTGATGGAGAAAATAGATTAGGTTTGGGTGTTTTAGTGTTTAGGAAAAGTTTACCTTGTTTTGGACTCTTGATCACAACAAGGAAACATAACAGCTTTTGGTCTTTCTTGTTGTAGCTGAATTTGAGCAGTTTTTGGAAGGGTTTTATGGATGATTTTGTGTTGTTATTATGGCTGAAATAATGAGAGAAAAGGTGGAAAAGAGAGGCTGAATTTTGGCTCTTGTATTGGCGAAAAGAAGAGAAGAAAAATGAGGGCTTTTGGTGTTGTTGTTTTAGCTAAAACAAGAGAGAATTTTGGAGCAATAAGGGCTGGAATTTTTGTGTGATTGTGTGTGTATTTGGGTGGCTGAAATTAGGGTGAAAGAAGAGGAGAAAATCTGGTTGTTTAATTAGCTAAAAGAACTTTGATTTGTTAAAATTACTTAGGGTAGATTTCTCCTATATTTTAGATAGTTTTAGTGGAACTAAATGTCCACCAAGGTGGCGGCTAGGGGTTCTATTTTTCCAGAAATTTTGAGTAAAGAAAATAGGTTATATTAATTCAAGAAATAATTTAGCTAATATCCTAATTTATTTTAGGCAAATAATAATTAATTAAATGATACTCATATTTTGAGATAAAATCTAGTTTTTATTTGATAAAGCTGAATTTTTCTTTCATCTTAATTCTTAATTTTCAAAAATAGCCTAATACTAAGAAATATCTATTTCAATTAAGAATTTGGCATTATTTCCTTATTTCCAATTAAAACTCTTTAAAGAAAATTAATTTGGAAAGGCTTTTCTTCTATTAAAATAATAGTAAAATACAGCTTCTGAAAGAAATGCTTCTATATTTTATTTTCTTAATAAATCCTTTATCTAATAGCTTTGAATAATGGAAAGTCAGAAATATTTAAGATCCCTAAAAGATTGAGGTATAAATACTAACTAGAAAATAATAGAAATTTAATTGTATTTAATTCTTTTTATCAAAAACTCAAAATAATCGTATTCCTTTATTTTAGGAGGTGGGAATCTAAGGTGGTGGCAGCCCTAATGCATTTGACGAAAAGGAGAAAAAATAGGGAAAAAGAGTTTAATTAGAAATAAGAAGGAAAAAGTTTGCAATAGTTGGGATTTGAACTCAAGTTACCAAGGAATACACACTAAGCTCTAACCATTATTCTACAATAATTCTTGTGCAAATATTCTTTAAATAAATTACCATAAATCCAATTCAACTCACATCATTATTCTTTTATTAATTTCTACTCCATAAGAACAAATGCTCTACCACCTTATATAGCACAACTCTATCCAAATAAATTACTCAATGAATATCGAACACATAAATCACATATGCTTCATAAAAATAGTTCAAGTTTATCAAATACAGTATAACATGCTATGCTATGCATGACTTTCCCCATGAACTAATAATGGTGGTTTGGATCGGGGGTATTACAGGTTGTGTTTTCAAATATTTATATTTACTATTTTATTTATATATGTATAGCTTTTGGGACTAACTACTTTTGGACACTCTTTGCCTTAATTTGTTTATTTGGAATAAAATCCACTTTCTACAAGAAAAAAAGAGAAATAAAAATTTAAAGTAGAAGTACATAAACTTTAGTAGACTCCATAAAATGTATTTTCTAGAAGAAAACAAATAGAAATCAAAAGTACAAAAACTTTAATAGACTCTATTTTGTGATTCACTACAGCAAAATGGTTTTCGTGATATAATTTTAATGACATATTTTTTTGAATGTTAAAGTACATAATTATTACGACATTTGCTTTTCAAAACATATTATAAATTAGTTAAATACTAGTATAATTTTAAAACAATTTAAAATTAAGTGTAACAATAAATATATTTAATAAAATTTATCATATGTTATCATATATTTATAATTTAAGTATAATATTTTTCTCTAAAAGAATTAAGTATAATTTTTTAGAAAAAAACAAAAGTCACTAAAATCAAAGAAGTCAAAATTTTCCCCCAAAATATTTTTGCACCAAATTTTATGCACTTTCCCTAACTTCACCGGCATTCCCTTCTTATATTCTCTAGTTAATCTCCCAAATTCTTAAACTTTGCCAACACGAGACTACATACAATCGCCCAACGATAGAGAGTATAGAATTCCTGTTATAGAATCCAAGTTGGAGTCTTTATTTGGTGAAAATCCCGCCAACTGAAAGTGAACTGGGTGAAGCACCCAGATCTTTTTCTCTCCTATTCATGTGCTGAGGGTCGATGTAAAGTCTTGGATACCTTAGCTAGCTGCCGAAACTCCTTGTTCTTGGCCTCGTACATTACTTCTCCCTCTTCAACTAGGTCTCTCTATTTTCCTACAAGTTTCTTGTTATTTTTGTATTAGATTATCTGTTTGATTTTCTTTTTTATAATTGAGTCATATAGCAGAGCTCAAACTATTTGAATTCTTTATATGTTGAACTGTTGAATCTTACTTTGGAACTAGGTTAATTCCGATATGCTTATGTTATTCAATGTGTACTTTGTGATATGCAATTTCCCTGCTATTCTAAATGCATTAGACTCTAAGTTTCGATGGGGTGTTTTCCTTTTTTCCTTATTGATTTTGGAAATTAGTGCAATTTTATGCAAGGAACCCAGCTTGGTCTACAAAAAGTTATTCAATAAAATGCAGATCCTATTAATAATGTACACGAGTAAGATTGCATGCTAGTTTATCCTCTAGAATTTCAACCAAATTGTAAGATTGTATTTTTCTATTTGGGAGGTATCATTTTTATTAGCACTTATTTTCAGCTCAATCTACATTTTTTTCCATATGTTTTGATTGCATCATATGTTTTTTCTCAATTAAGTTCTTGAATTATAGATATTTTTAAGGCAATAGGGTTTAGTATTGTTCGGTCTCTATAGTACATTTCTTCAGTACTATGATGAGCTCCTAAAATTTTGTTGTCTTTGTTTTGGATGATAAGACCTAGAAATGTGAAATTGCCAGGGCAGATAACGCATGAAATTGAGGATCGCATTTATTTTAATGATGACAATTATATTAAAGAAGATGATGACGTGCAAGAATAGATGGAAGATGAGGAAACTGGAAAATGGGTAAAGATAATAGAGAATACCAAGATAAGGAAACAAGACATGGGGACTATGGGAAAGAGCAATTGTTGGAACCCAATAGGAGTGAAATTAGCAGTGAGCCTATGGAAAATGAAGAGGAGCCTAAAGCTTCCTCTAATATAGGAGATAACAATAAGCATGTTGAACTTCTTGCTCTTCCTTCTTATGGTTCTGAAGTTTTCATTGGTGGATTTCCTCAAGATGTTTCTGAAGAAGACTTAAGGGATCGTTGTGAATCAATAGGTGAAATTTTTCAGGTCATTTGTAATTCAATTGCAAATTCATCTTTGTAATACACACACCTACACCCTTACAATATAGCACTAATACTTTGCAAGTTGGCAGGTAAGAGTCATGAAAAATAGGGATACTGCTGAAAATAAGGGTTTTACTTTTGTAGCATTTAGAACAAAAGATGTTGCACAAAAGGCCATTAACGAACTGCACAACAAAGAATTCAAGGTAATTTTTATTATCTTTCTATAAGTTTTAATCTTTTGGCATTTTTTTCTCTACATTAAATATGGTAATTATCTAGCATCCAAAGATATTCATTATATTCTAATAAGTTCTCTAGAATCAACTACTATAGGGTAGAACTTTCGGATGTTCATTGTCAAAAACAAAATACAGATTGTTTATCGGTAACGTGCCAAAGAATTGGACCGAGAACGAATTTAAGAAAGTCATTGATAAGACTGGTCCTAGAGCTGAAAACATAGAGCGCATAAAGGTAAATTTTGCTTATACTATGTATAACATGTTTATCTTTTCCATTTGGATGTTAATCTGAGATTGCCCTCAGTTTATACTATTTTGTCATACAAGATCCTTAAAATGCGACAATCGAGGCTTTGCTTTTGTTGAATATTACAACAATGCCTATGCAAACTATTCAAGGCAGAGAATGTCAAATGGTAATTTTAAGCTAAACGGTAATACTCCAACTGTCACTTGGGCCAATCCAACGATTGCTTCAGATAATTTGGTTGCTACTAATCGATCAGGTATTGTTCTAGTGCTTGGAATAGATAATGAGTTACAAGATTTACTGATATTGAAAAGAGCAATAGGTGAAGTTCCTATATGTCATTTTACTTGCTCTTGTCCATTGAGGTCTTTTATTGTGATCTTCACATGCTTAACCTATGGATACTAAGCCTGTTAATGGCTGGCTTTTGAATTTTAATTCCCGTAGTTATACATTCTTGAGAATAGAAAGAAATTATGATTGCATTTAAATAGTAGAATTGAAGCTTTGGTCTAGACTTCTACATGTCAAGTTACTCATTGTTGGCCTTTTTTGAATGATCCTTCAATCTTGCGAAGACAACATATAGTAATTCAATACCTTTAAAATAGGAGATGTTTGTTGAAGAATATTATCCTAGAATGTCTTCTAGTAGGTTATACTTAAAAATACCATTGTGACAAATTGGCTTGGTGCGTATTTTTGGAGTTCTATTTGCTTTCTAATTACAAGAACCCCTAAATTTAATAGGATTTTTTATATTTATTTTTATGCAATATGGGAAATAATGAGCCAGGGTTTTGAGATTAATAAAATCAGGATCCCACTTTTTATGTTTAAAAGGTGTGGAGAATCTGTTTGTGGCATCCTAATATTATTTTTGATGTTTATATGAACTACTTAATGAGGAAAAAACTATCACTAATTTGAAGGTTGTAAAAGGTGCATTTATGTACAGCTTGAAGGTGATCAAATAGCATGTTGATGGAAAGGAATGATGATTAAAGGCTTAGGAAAAAAATTGTTATTTTTGCTGGGTTTTGAAATGAAGTACTTTCAGGAATCTTGGATTTTAAACTCCTTGGGTTCAGTTCTTTTACGTAAATTATTTGATATTCTTTTCACTTGGGAAAAAACTTAGAGAAAGAAGTATTGTAAGATGGAGAAATGTGAGATAAGTATTATACATGAGTGGAAAAAGAAGGAATTTGCAAATCCAGTTTCTTTTTAATGAATTATAAAATCTAATAAATTATAAGACTTAAAGTTCTTGTGGTATTTTAGTTTCCTACAACTCTAGCAAAAAAAACTAGGACGACATTCAAATACATGGGACTCTTGAAATTCTTTCAAAAGAAAAGAACATGCCCTAATTGAAATTCATTGGTTGCACTGGGACAAATATTCATTATATGTATACTATAGGATTCAATCAAAGTAGTGATCGGACTCAATTTTGAGGTAATCTTTGCAAGTGTCCAAGTTTACATGATAAAATGGTTCACCAACTTAATCTTATCAACTGAAGATTGTGTGATTTTATTCAACCATGTGGGACCACCTTTCTCTTTTCTGACTAGCCAAAGAGGTTGGTTGGGGTGGAATGCGGATTCATGTGGTATTTCAAGGTTTGAAGTTTTGTTATAATGGTTGAAGGAACTGGGATTATTTTGTTGATCATCTAAGCAATATAATATGATGTCTAAACTTTAGTCATATCCAATTTAAGTAATTTTAGCCGATATTTGCAAGTCTTAACTCAACAACCTTCTTATGGTGACTTGATTAGCAAAGAGAATAGTCTCAAATCTCAAAAGATCTACTTAGGTTGAAAGAGTAGTTTAAAAGCAAGATACTTTTAGTATATATCTAGTCGTTGCAAGACCTTATTTGTGTGTTAGGATGCACTAACTTTGCTTTAAGATATGTTTTAGGATTTCTTTTAATCTCGTTTTTTGAGAACTAAATGTCTGGATTATAAAGAATCAATCTAAAAATGAGAAAAGATATTTTAATTTAGTTGGTTGGATCTTTGGTATTTCACTTTAACTACTATTTAACATAGTTTGATTATTCACATCCTATAAGTTTTTAAGAAAAAAGAACAAAATCTATTAAGGAATCCTAAGAAAGCAAACTAATAGCTATATCAATCTTCTATTTTGCTCATAGAAATTTACTTTTTGGCATTCTGACTCCCTTGCTCATAAATCTTGAAAATATTTTTTTCTATGTACTCTTTTTGATAGGAATCTACCCAAGCATCATGTCAAAGCTAAAGAAGGGGGATGGAGATTCAAAGCTCACTCCATGGTACCAAGGAAGAATTTAAATTACGAAGGCTTTCAATGGAGTCAGAATCTCCACCAAGCTAAAGAATAAGAAGATAAATCAGTAAAGAAGTGGGTGCCAAAAGGAAGCTGGAAAGTCCTTCAAGAAGATAAATCAAAAACCAAGAAAGTTGTCAAGCGATGGAGGATTAAAAAAGGGCCAAGACGATTAAAGCTTGAACAACAATTTTTGTGGAGAATGAAATGCGCACGGGAGCAAGGTTGAGAATAAGAAAAATGAACCAACTGTGTGGAGAATAATGCGCGCCCAACGCCAAGCCCAACAAACCTACCTGGCCCCAGGCCCTCTCGGCCTGTTGGCCACTTTTGACAGCGCGGACCTGGCACCAAGCCCAACAAGCCAACTCGACACCAGGTCACTTCGGGCATAGCCCAATTTTGCTGATTTTTCTTGTTTTGCTTTGTTTTTTTTTTTTCCCTCTAATTTAATTCTCATGAATTTCATTATGTAATAGGGATATTTTAGACCTTTTAAAGGTTTGAAAGGCTGAGATTTCATTTTACCATAGTTAGGTTTAGATGCCTATATATATGGCATTATAATATTTCAAATGTAACAACTTTGAATATTGATAGAAATCAAAGAGTCTCCTTTGAAAGCTTTTGAGAAGTGATTCCTCTCCCATGAACATCAAAACCATTATTAAGGCCTAGTCCTTCCCTATGTATTGAGTCTATAAACTCTTTTACGATAGATCAATTAGCTTACTAATTTGGGTCTTAGGTTATAGATAATCTAAGGTTTTTGTCAGAAGTAAAATTGGTTACCTAAATCATCTTCTTCAAAGTGTTCTTGGTTTCTTTTTGAATCAAGGGTCTTTGGTTGTGATTTGGATGACTTGATTATTATTTGTAGTATTCTAAGTTCTCTATTTTGGTTTAAGGTCCTAGTATTTGAATTGGGTATCTTGCTTCTTCACTAATTTCACTCTTTTGAGTTCTTAAATGGGTCTTGAATTTTACCCCAAATTTAGCCACGAAATTCGTTGAGAAATCACCCCTAAGATCATATCATTTTTCCCATTGAGATGAATTGTTTCCCATTTTTCTCTTTTGCTAATAGCCATTGGATGGGTAATCTTTGTAAACATCAATCTAAGCTATTTTCCCTTTTGAAAGAAACAAAATGGAGGAACTTGTGATGATGTTGGTGTAGTAGTAATTGGCTTTGTTCTGCTAATGCCATAATTTCATGATTTAATAGGATGTTGAAAGGCCTTCTATTTCATCGATAGAAAGAAAGAATCAACAGTAGACAATTTTAACGTGTGTCATCCTTCCCCTTTGTTTTGAATTTTCCTTTTTGCATATCTTTTCCATATATTATTTGCAATCTGAAAATTAATGAATACATTGTATGATGATATAGCAAGTGGCAAAGTTGTATTCATAAATCCCTGTTCTTCTGTGTAATTTCTAGTAGTAGTAGAATTACATACAAAACCTTAAATTGTGAATATCTAACCATTATTTAAATTATGCCTTCTGTTATAAAGCTCGCGCTTAAGAAAATAATTACCTTTTTGTATAATGTATTCAATTTTATGGTGTTTCTAGTGGCATTAGAGAAAAGAGAAAAGGAAAAAAAAAAAAGCTTCTACTTCCCTCTTACTTAAGTTCATTTCTTTTGTTGCTATCAACAATGGATTAATTCTTTTTTATTCTTTAAATGTTCTTCTTTTATTGAGAATATTCTGATATTGAGAATATTCTAATCAATATTAATTCTTTTTTAGCAAATGATATTCGCCACATTGTGAAAATGTTGAAAAAACAGTGACAAAAAATTAAAATCTTTACCCATAGCTAATAATTGTTGGAAAAAACTGTGGCTAAAAGTTCAGGCACAAATACGACACTTTATTTACAATGGTTCAAAACTGTTGTAAATCTGTGGCAAAAAGTATTCCCCATAGTTGCACAATGGTGGCTAACATTTTGCAATGGCCGCAATGCCCACTTTATGAAAACTGTGGCCTCTCTGTGGCGAAAATGTATTTGCCACAATATTGGACCAATTCGCCACACTTTCTATGGCGTTGCCAAAAGTCCCTTTTTTTTTTTTTTTTGTAGTGTTGGAGTTTCAATGTTGTTCAGGCACTAACATTGTTTCAAAAATTCCCATAGATGAATTTAAATACAATATTAATCGCCTATACCATTCAAAACAAGATGTATATTAATTCTACGAAAAATGAATAATAATAAATACAGGTGCCTATATCTTCACATGTGAGACGTCTACAATATCTACCCATATCAAACACCATGAAGGATCTATACAATCACAGAGATTGAATTTTTTAATTAGTAAAGGAACCACCTTTCTAGTTATTAACCTTAAGCATGTTCTTAGATTATAACTTGGCTCTAATACCACTTGAAGGATCGCGGGAAAATAAAAATGCAATAGAAAATAGCAATTTAAAAAAAATTTTAGAACCAAAGTCTATGAATACTTACTTTTAGGTCACTTAGATTGAATAATCGGAGGATTTGGGTTTGAAAGAATGTTTTGGTTTGTCACGATTTCTTGTTTTGCAAGAATACTAGCCAAAAGTCGACTCTTTCGCACTAAACATGCACACCAAAATTTGCTAGCTTTCAATCTTCCAAAGTATTCTCGAACCTTCTATAAACTATCTATCTACCGGTGAAACTAGAATAATAGGTGAAAGAATAATTTTCTTGGAAGAGTTCTTAGAGAACTAATTCAAAAGGAATGGAAAACCAGGAAAATATTTTAAAAAGAAGAAAAACTTTTGCAGCAAAAAAAAAAAAAAAAAAACTAAAAGCTCTTATTTTTCATTTTTTTCTCGGTTGACCAAATCAATACCATGTGAACATTAGTCACGCATGAACAACCAAAGAAAACAATACAAGCTTTCCAATTTTTCTCAAATTGCCAAAAGCTATCAATTTCCTTTTTTCAATTTCAAAAGATCTCGGTTTACCAAAAGAAGTGAAACCGAAATCAATTATGAAAACCCACAAAATAAAAAAACTTTCCAATTTTTCTACCTTTTCCACCACAAGTTTTTTTTCTTTTCTTTTATTTCCTTTTTCCTTTCTTTCCTTTTATTTTTAATATGTGGCGGCTATTCCTTATTTCCAAAGAAAACAATAGCCATGACCTTTAAGCCTAGTGAGCTAGGGTTTTTCTAATTAGCCTATGACTAATTAAATAGCTCTCTTATTAATTAATTAATTAATCTACTTGGGCCCAATATAAAATTACATAACATAATTAATTAATAAACTAATTTAATTAAATTAGCCCAATGCTAATTAAATAATTCCCTTGTTAATTAATTAATCCACTTGAGCCTAATATAAAATTATCCAAGATAATTAATCAATAAACTAATTTAATTACATTAGCCTAATAAATTATTTTAACCTAAATAAATAATTATTGGACTCCTAGAATAATTTCTTCTATTATTACTTAACCCAATAATCCCATATAGTAAATAAACTTACTAAGACTACTTGAGCTACTTCGGGGACCAACAGACTTATTAGTCTTGGCTACTAAAATGACCAAAATACTATTGCTAACAAATAGCCATACTTTATCATTTTAAATATTTCATTTATCACCATATAGAAATATCGATCCTAAGAATAATATTACAAGTGCTATATTCTTGGCTATAGGTGTAATGATGAAAATACCCCTCTACGAAACACCCATCATTGAGATAGGAAAAATATATTAACACCTTCCTCAATGACTTCTACCAAACTTTGATAGCTAGTACAATAATCCATGACTTTCAGTATGTACTAAATTATTTTCGGGGAGCTACCCAAAAGCAAACATACTAAGTCACATTTCCCAAGGCTTTGTATATTTAAATTATCATGGACAATCACAAGGAGGTGATATCCTTACTAAGTGAAGAGTAAAAACTCTATTGCATAAGTCCATCTTAATTAACTAGAGTCATATACCCAACATACAAGGTTATTGGCCTTGCGTTAAACCTCACCCATCATACATCAAAGTGCACAAGTCTAACTTTACCAAACCATCAACTTATATACAAGTCCAAAGGTACTCGTGTTAGCGTAGTGCCTAGAGGCAATCACTTGTACTTTGTATATGACACATTTTTTTTATAATACAAGGTATTATTTATTTTTCAATTTGTTTTCTTTACTTTCATGTAAAATAACTATTAGATAAAGTTCCTAGAACAACACTATGTTAAGAAAATCATGATGTGAGATTCCTACTACACTATATAGTGTTAGTACTTAAATAATCCCTAGTCATAGTATTAATGAGATAGGACATCATTAATGCGTTAAGATTAGCATATGTTACACTCATTGATTTGATTAGAGGGTGGTTCTCACATCCATAAGTATTGTGATACTTAAAGTTAACATGTGGATGCTTGTTAATAGAACAAGTACATTGGATTACTTGACTATAAGATAATCACATGAATAACTCTGTAGTGCTAGCGATAGAATCTCGCTATAAACGTGCAAGTATCGTTAGACTTGAGATCTCTAAGGTACTTTGTTTGCTGAGTATTGTAACTGTTGGGTATCTCAGGCTTGTATCGTATACGGAGCAGCGGAAAATAAAATGAGATACCCTTCCAGGACCCATCTATGTGTGGAAAACAAGACATAAAGAGAGTAAAGGTAACAGCTTTTACCTTTAGGTGATCGTCCGAAGAACAAAAAATTTCTTCCTCAAGTTGAGGCGCGATCCAACAATCCTCGTGATCAATCTCCATGTGAGTTGAACGTCTAACCACTATAATCATAGTGTGTGATTATCTCTAACAATAGTCCACACAGAGGGTACACTCAAGCACAAAAATTTCCTGTGCTAGGAGAAAAAGATGGCGGCTAGGGTTCTTTGATCAAGATTAAATCGAGAGAGATAGAGAGAAGAGAGAATGTTCGTGGCTGTTATTTTTTTGTGTGCTCTTCAGCTAGGGTTTTCGTGTGTTACATATACTATATATTACACGAAATTTCCCTCCCAAAACATAGAATTCCCTAATTGTAATTGAAAATATCAAGTTCTTACAATTACAACTTGGACCACAAATTATAACTAATTATAATTTGTCCACAACAACTCTTTCTCTCAATCAACCCCACTATGTTATCAAATAACATCTTGAGTATATAATCCTCTATTGTGTGTGACCTATTAGGTTTCCCAATCAATTGGTAGCAAACATGAATAAATCCAAACATCTTTGAGATTAATAATCCATAATTAATTAGAATAATCCTATTAATTCTAATCAGGATTGGATTATTAATTCATTAATTAATAAATCCGTATTCCTAGATCATGAGCGGTATCTAACAACACATCATGACCACCCAAGAGTCTAGAAGTCAAGTGGTTTGACATGAATCCTTTAATAACAAACTTCAGTGCAATTAACTCCTTTCACCATACAATATCTCATTCGGTTTGGAGTACGGAATTAGTGCCAACTCCCTCCAGAAATAATTTTGGCCCGAATATAATAGTACTTCTAGCAAGAACCCACTACTCTAGATGTGTATCAATTGGAACTATCTCCAATACACAATTACCTTGGCCAAGGACTTTCCGAGTAGTAATTCCTACAAGTGGCCATGAGATATTCGCCCCTACTATTAGGAGTGGTGAATCCTTTATTGACCCTCTCAACTACTTTCGTTTACCTCACATTGTACCCAATATCCATCCCATAAGCGACCCTCGATCGAGCTCTAGAGATTGGAATCAAAGTACAAACCACAGCAAACAAAGTACCTTGGAGATCTCAAGTCTAAGGATACTTGCACATTTGCTATATTGAGATTATATCACTGGCACTAAATAGTTATCCATGTGATTATCTCAAAGCTAGGTCATCCAATGAACTTGTTCCATTAACAAGCATCCATGTGTTAACTTTGAGTATCTCAATACTCATGGTTATGAGAACCACCGCCTGATCAAATCAGGAAGTCTAACACATGCTAGTCTTAAAGCATTAATGATGTCCTGTCTCATTAATACTATGACTAGGGATTATTTAAGTACTAACACCATCCAGTGCAGTAGGAATCTCATATCATGATCTCTATCATGATTTCCTTAACACAGTGTTGTACTAGGGACTTTATCAAACAGTTATATTACTTAAAAGTAAACAACAGAAATGTAAGATAAATAATGCCTTTTATTATAATATAATGTGTCATATACAATGTACAAGTGATTGACTCTAGGGCACAACACTAACAAACTCCTACTTGCACTAGAGCCAATCATTCAGGTATCTAATACCGAATGACTCAACATGACAATCATGTTTCTTTTGGGATAGTGCTTTTGTAAGCAGGTCAGCTATGTTCTCATCCGTGGAAACTCTCTCTATCTTTATTTCTTTAGCTGCATCAGAATCGGCTATGTACTCAATATCTGTTGTAGAGTTGGCAATAGTCTCTTGTTTGGAACTTTTCCAACTTATTACCCCTCCGCACAACGTAAACATGTAACCAGATAGTGATTTGAAATCATTCTTGTCAGATTGAAAACTGGCATCAGTATACCTGTTTATTTTCAAATCACCTTCTCCATATACTAAGAACATATCTTTAGTCCTTCGTAAGTACTTAAGAATGTTCTTTACAGCCGCCTAATGACCCTCACCAGGGTCTGGTTGGTATCTACTCGTCAAACTGAGAGCACAAGATACATCGGACCTAGTACATATCATAGCGTACATGATAGATCAAACTGCCGAGGCATACGGAATCTTACTCATGCAATCCCTTTCAACTTGTGTTTTGGGAGATATCGACTTTGAAAGGCTTACACCATGTGACATGGGTAAGAATCCCTTTTGGATTGATCCATGCTAAGCCTCTTTAGCACTTTATCTATGTATTTAGATTGTGACAGACCAAGCAACCTTTTAGATCTATCTCTATAGATTCTTATTTTGAGAATATAGGTTACTTCTCCAACGTCTTTCATGGAGAATTGTTTAGACAACCAAATTTTAACCGTTTGCAAGACAGGTATACTATTTCCTATTAGCATTATGTCATCTACATAAAGTAATAAGAAAACAATTGTACTTCCACTAACCTTCTTGTATACACAAGGCTCATCTATATTTTGAATGAAACCAAACTCTTTGATTGTTTCATCAAAATGGATGTTCCAACTCCTAGAAGCCTGCTTATGTCCATAAATGGACCTTTGCATCTTGCACACCTTTGTGCTATCATTGGATGTGAAACCCTCAAGCTGTGTCATATACATTTCCTTAGTCAGGTTTCCATTTAGGAAAGCTATTTTCACATCCATTTGCCAAATCTCATAATCATGATGAGTAGCAATGGCTAGCAGTATCCTGATGGATTTCAACATGGCAACTGGCGAAAAGGTTTCATCATAGTCAATACTATGTTGTTGATGATAACCCTTCGCCACTAGTCGTGCTTTATAGGTAACTAGGTTACCATCCATGTCCGTTTTCTTCTTGAAAACCCACTTGCACCCAATAGGTTTAATTTCTTTGGGTGGATCAACCAAAGTCCATATTTGGTTGTCGTACATGGAATCCATCTCTGACTTCATGGCCTCAAGCTATTTGCCAGATTCTGATCTATTCAGAACATCCTTGTAGGTAGTAGGCTCATCTTCATCTATGAGCAATACGTCATTGTGGTCACTGATGAGAAATCCATATCTCTCAGGTGCCACACATATCCTACAAGATCTACGAGGTTCTTGTATATTCGAAGGTTCATCTATTCTCTCAATAGATGTGGGGTTAGACGGTTGATCCTTATTTGTTTGATCTTCATGAACTTCACTAAGTTCAATCTTACTCCAACTGTTCCCCTTGAGCATGTGCTCCTTCTCTAAGAAGACGGCATGCTTCGAAACAAACAATTTATTTCGGTGGGTAGATAGAAGTAATATCCGAAAAATTCTTTCGGATATCCAACAAACAAACACTTGCCAGACTTACTATCAAGTTTGTGTGACTGTGGCCTTTTGACAAAGACAGGACAACCTTATACTCGCAAGTGAGATAACTTTGGTCTCTTACCAAAGAACATCTCAAATGGGGTAGTATCAACCGATTTTGTCGGAACTCTGTTTAGTATATAAACAAAAGTTTCTAGTGTATACCCCCAAAACGATTTTGGTAGGTCTGCAAAAGTCATCTTGGTCCATTCCCTGTCTAGAAGGGTTTGATTCCTTCTCTCAGATACACTGTTATGCTGAGGTGTATGTGGTGGAGTCCTTAATACTTTTGGCTCAAGTATTCTCCTCCTCAATCAGATCTTAGAATCTTAATACTTTTGCCAAGTTATTTCTCTATTTCATTCTTGAAGTCTTTGAACCTTTCAAAGTCCTCAGATTTGTATTTCATTAAATACAAATACCCGTATCATGTGAGGTCATCGATAAAGGTTATGAAATAGTTGTAACCTCTTCTTGCTTGTATTGACATTGGGCCACATATATTAGAATGTATGAGTTCTAATAACTCCTTGGCTCATTCTTCTTTTCCTGGAAAAGGTGTTTTTGTCATTTTACCTAGTAAATAAGATTCGCATGTACCATATAATTCATAATCAAATGACCCTAAGTCACCAAGCTTGTGCAACTTAGAAACACGATTTTCATTTACATGGCCCAAACGACAATGCCATAAGTAAGAGGTGTTAGAGTTATCTGTTTTAGGTTTCTTGTTGTTTATATTGAGAGCTGGATTATCCAAGTCTAGAACATATAAACCATTAACCAAAGTTGCTGAACCGTAGTGAATATCATTCAAAGAAAAAGAACAAAATTTATTCATAAATATTAAATGAAATCCACATAAATCTAAACACGCAACTGAGATAATGTTTTTTATTAAAACTGGTACATAATAATAGTTTTACAATTCTAGAATTAATCTCGAAGGCAGGTTCAGCTCGTATGTCCCCACAGCAAGTGCAGCAACCTTTGCCCCATTTGCAATACGTAGGTCCACATCACTTTTCTCTAGCCTTCTACTACTCTTTAGCCCCAGCAAGTTATTGCACAAATGAGATCCACATCTGGTATCTAATACCCATATCTCATTTCTAAAGGCAGTATTTATCTCAATCATAAACATACCTGGAGAATAAGTAGAAGTGCTTGTAAGCTTCTCCTTCTGCTTCTTGTCCTTAATGGTCTCCAAGTAGGCTTTGAAGTTGCGTCTCCAGTGGCCCATCTTCCCATAATGATGGAATGGGCCCTTGGTAGCTGCGTCCTTCTTGTTCACACCACATTTGGGCTTCATAGGAGCCTTCTTCTTCTTCTTCTGAACTTTCTTCTTAGAAGAGGAAGATTCTACCATTAAAACTACATTGGAATCCTTCTTTATGGTGGACTCCGCAATTTTGAGAAGATTGATCAACTTAGGAATGGTGGACTCAATCTTGTTCATCTGATTGTTAATCACAAATTGTGAGAAACTATTAGGCAAAAACTATAGAATTAAGTCAACACTTAAGTTATGATCCATTGCAAACCCAAGAGATCCAAGCTTCTCTATTAAGCCCAGCATCTTCAGCCCATGAGTGGCCACAGAAGAACCCTCTGCCATTTTGTAATGAAACAATTGCTTTGAGATCTCATATCTCTCAGTTCTGGCTTGGGCATCAAACAGCTCTCGAAGATGTAAAATGATCGATTGAGCATCTATATGCTCATGCTATTTTTGCAACTCAGGAGTCATGGATGCCAACATAATACATGATGATGTATCACTATCCTCCTTGTGCCTCTTGTAGATAGCATGCTCATCAGCATGAGCATCTTGGGCTGGTGGTGGTGGAATAGGAGCATCTAGCACGTAGAGTAACTTTTCCGATTTGAGAACGATTCTCAAATTTCTATACCAGTTGAGATAGTTTGATTCAGTTAACTTTTTGGTTTCCAAGACGCTACGTATGTTTAGGTTTGTTGACATGATGCAAGTGACCTAGATATAAAGATAGAGAGCATTAGCTATTTGTATATGCACATGATATGTAAGTAATTAGGACTTTAATTAAGCGCATTTTTACTCCACTATTTTACTCAAACCAATAACCCCCACTACTGATTTGGGAAAGCTCGTTGGAAGCTTTCCTAGTGGACCGATATCCAAATTCCTCAAGAATAACCTTAGATTTGCCCAACAAGCCATCCTTAAGTTCATTGGTAGGTATCCAATATCAATTACATCGTATGTAACTACCGGATCATTGGGTGATTAACAACTTTTAATCTTAAAGCCTTTTGGGCTACCCCAACTTTTCCTCTAAATTTCTTTATGCTTGAGTTTGCCCAATTGGGATAAAGAATTTAGTTAAACCTAACCCATTAATCAGGAATTTAATTCCATAGCTGGAACATGCACAATGTCAAGTAGGCTTGGGTTTGCCCAACAACCTGGTCTCGAAAAAGGACTCTCGTTCTTACTATATTAACAGAAGGAATTAGGTTTAATATTAATTGAGGATTTATTCCTTTTAGTGATTTCATTGAATGACATGCATAAAAATCAATAAATCGCATAATTGATAATCATGGTAAAAAAGTGATTACGTGGTGTGGTTATGGACTTTTCCTAAATTAATTTCTTTAAGCCATAAAATAAATTAATATAGTTAACCCTATGTGTTCATGCATGATTTAAGTAGAATGTCTTACCTTCTCGCCTTATTTTGGTCGCCATCTCCAGAATAGAATAATTCTACTCCTATCTAACCTATGTAAACTAATTACATAATTTCCTAAAGAGTGAAAACCTCGAGTTACATTCGAGGGGAGTTAGATGTGAAGAGAATTACACAAGAATTCTAAAGAAGGCAGGACATGCAGGCCCTATTTCATAATAACCAAAACTGTAAAATGCATGAACATATATAATTGGTTTTATTCCATAACCATCCACCATGCCATTGCCTATGCTTAAACAAAATAAACATATACTTTTATCACTCAAAAATCATTATTTTGGAAAGACAAAACAAATTCTAAAATTACCATTTTAGAAAGATACACTAATTTTAGATTTTCAAAATCATTATTTTGAAAAACAAAATTGTTTGTCTCAAAACTAATTTTGAGAAAATGCTTTTGTGTCCCATTTCTCATCAAATGAGATTTTTTCCTTTCAAAATTTTGTTCCAGATTTTTTTTTTATATATACCTAGAAGTCGCAAACAAAGTAGAACTGACACCGGTTTGGAAGTCGGAACCAGAGCCGGCGCCGGCTCTGTTTTGGTTTTTAAAAAAAAAAAATTCCTTTCCAAAACCGATTTATGGACATCGCGAACAGAATGGAACTGGTACCGGCTTGGAGGCCGGAGCCAGCACCGCCTGTGTTCTAAACAATGGCGGCGATTTTTCAAAAAAATCCAGAAACAATTTCTGGTGCTTTCTTCTTCTGCAAATTTTCAGTGAGAACAATTCTCAGTAGTATTTTCTGTTTTGAAGCTCTAAAAAACAACCAATTTGTTAGTTTAAACAAAATCAAAATGGAAAATTAAGATGAAATGGAGGGCAACATCTATGTTGCAAGAAAATGTTTTTCCTGCAGAAATTTTCAGCACCAAAGAAAGCATCTTTTCAAAATACGCTGTGACTTTTATACAATCATATTGTGCTACGGACCCAATCCATAATGATCGAAACGTTTTCGACTCGAGTGAAAATGATTTTCACAGAAAAAAAGACAAACATGGAAACCGTTTTTCATGCCAAAACAATGTCCGTTAACCATACATAGCATGTCTTTGATACTACTGTTGGGTATCTCAGGATCATATCTATACAGCGCAGTGGAAAATAAAACAAGAATCCCTCCCAGGACCCATCTATGTATGGAAAACAAGACATAAAGAGAGTAAAGGTAACAGCTTTTACCTTTAGGTGATCGTCTGAAGAACATTTTTTTTTTTTTTGTTTCAAGTTGAGGTGCGATCCAGTAATCCTCGAGATCAACCTCCACATGAGTTGAATATCTAACAACTATAATCAAAGTGTGTGATTATCTCTAACAGTAATCCACATAGAGGGTACACTCAAGCACCAAAATTTCCTGTGCTAGTAGAAAAAGAGGGCGGCTAGGGTTCCTTGATCAAGATCAAATCGAGAGAGATAGAGAGAAGAGAGAATGTTCGTGGCTGTTGTTTTTTTTGTGTATTCTTCAGCTAGGGTTTTTCGTGTGTTACATATACTATATATTACACAAAATTTCCCTCCCAAAATTGAGAATTCTAATCCTATTAGAATTCCCTTATTGTAATTGGAAACATCAAGTTTTCACAATTACAACTTGACCACAAATTATAACTAATAATAATTTGTCCACAACAACTTCTCTTTCTCTCAATCAACCCTACTATGTTATCAAATAACATCTTGAGTATATAATCCTCTGTTGTGTGTGACCTATTAGGTTTTCCAGTCAATTGGTAGCGAACATGAATTAATCCAAATGTCTTTGAGATTAATAATCCATAATTAATTAGAATTAATCATATTAATTCTAATCAGGATTGGATTATTAATTCATCAATTAATAAATCCATATTACCAGATCATGAACGGTATCTAGCAACACATCATGACTACCCAAGAGTCTAGGAAGTCAAGTGGTTTGACATGAACCATTCAATAACAAATTTCAGTGCAATTAACTCCTTTCACCATACAATATCTCATTTGGTTTGGAGTACGGAATTAGTGCCAACTCCCTCTAGAAATAATTCCGGCCCAAATACAATAGTACTTGTACTAGGAACCCACTACTCTAGATGTGTATCAATTGGAACTATCTCCAATACACAGTTGCCTTGGCCAAGGCCTTTCCGAGTAGTAATTCCTATAATTAGCTGTGAGATATTCGTCCCTACTATTAGGAGTGGTGAATCCTTTATTGACTCTCTCAACTACTTTCATTTACCTCACAATGTACCCAATATCCATCCCATAGGCGGCCCTCGATCGAGCTTTGGAGATTGGAATCAAAGTACAAAGCTCAACAAACAAAGTACCTTGGAGATCTCAAGTCTAAGGATACTTTCACGTTTGCTATATTGAGATTATATCACTGGCACTAAATAGTTATCCATGTGATTATCTCAAAGTTAGGTCATCCAATGAACTTGTTCCATTAACAAACATCCATGTGTTAACTTTGAGTATCTCAATACTCACGGTTATGAGAACCACCACCTGATCAAATCAGGAAGTCTAACACATGCTAGTCTTAAAGCATTAATGATGTCCTATCTCATTAATACTATGACTAGGGACTATTTAAGTACTAACACTATACATTGTAGTAGGAATCTCATATCATGATCTCTATGATAATTTCCTTAACACAGTGTTGTACTAGAGACTTTATCGAACATTTATATTACTTAAAAGTAAACAACAGAAACTGTAAGATAAATAATGCCTTTTATTAAAATAAAATGTGTCATTTACAATGTACAAGTGATTGCCTCTAGGGCACAACATTAACAGTAACTTGATTCTAATCTCTGGAGCCAGATCGAGGGCCGCCTATGTGATGTATATTGGGTAGAATGTGAGGTAAATGAAAGTAGTTGAGAGGGTCAATAAAGGAGTCGAGATTGGAATATCCCACTAAAGGATTTACCACTCCTAATAGTGTGGGCGAATATCTCATGGCCACTTGTTGAAATTACTACTCGTGAAATCTTTGGCTGAGGTGATTGTGTATTTGAAACAGTTCCAATTGATACACATGCAGAGTAGGGGATTCCTGGTCCAAGTACTAATTTATTTGGGCTAAAGTTAATATATATTCTAGAGGGAGTTGGCTCTAATTCCGTACTCCAAACCGAATGACATATTGTATGGTGAAGGAAATTTGTTGCATTGTAGCTTGTTGTTGAAAGGTTCTTGTCAAGCCACTTGACTTCTTGGACTCTTGGGTGGTCATGATGTATTGCTAGATACAACTCATGATCTGTTGAATATAGATTTATTAATTGATGAATTAATTAATAAACCAATCATGTTTAGAATTAATAGGTTAATTCTAAATTGTTAAGGATTGTTAATATCAAAGACGTTGGATTAATTCATATTCGTTACCAATAGATTGGGAAACCTAATAGGTCACATACAATAGAGGATTAAGTAGTCAAGATGTTATTTGATAACATTATGGTGTTAATTGTGATAAGAAGAAGTTACTATGGTCAAATTATAATTAGTTATAATTTTTGGGCCAAATTATAATTTAAGAACTTGTAGGTTCCAATTACAATTAAAGAATTCTAATTCTTTTAGAATTCATTGGCTGCTATTTTTTTGGGATATTTTCCAGAAAATAGGCCGTGATTGTTTTTCCAAAACACCAGAGAAAATTGTTTTCTGAGTTTTGTTTTGTGACACACGATTTTTTCCCTTCTTTTTCTCTGTGATATTACCCTAGTTGTCATTTTTTTTTTTTTTTTTTGCTTGCACAGAGATTGTGTTTGGTTTCATTGAGTAAGCATCCTCATGTGGATTACTGTTAGAGTCAATCCCACGTTGAGATTGAAGAGGCGAGACAAGTGGTTAAACATCCAATTGCTGTTTGATTGAGATGCTTGCTGGATCGCTCCTCAACCTTCAGTAGGAAGAATTTTTTTTTTTTGAACAACATAAACGTCACACGAAGGTATAACTTTAATCTTTTGATCCGTCTTACACATACATGCGGTCCTTTTGTCATAGAATCCTTTTCTTTTCGCTGTGTATTACATATTTGATGCATGTATGGATTCTAACAGTGGTATCAGAGACAGTGTGTGAATTATGGATCATTATTTTGCCATGAAAATGTTTCATTAGAGACTCTGTTTTCGTCTGTGAAAATTATTTCACACGAGTATGAAGTCTGAAAGTTGTTTCGGCTTACTTCTCGAAATTGTTTCAAGAATTTTAGGCCTATGTGTGTTCTAAGATGTTATGAATGCATCTTGTATTCTAGAAATTTGTTTTTGTAGTTTCTGGATGCAATGTTTGGTGTTTCTGTACAGGTTATAGAAGGTTTCAAAAATGTTCTATTTCCTAAAAAAAAATTGATTTGTTCTGTGTTTCTTGAATGAATGAGTTTATAAAACTAGAAAAAGGAAAAAAAAAAATGAATCCAATCAGAGAACAGTTCTTTGAAATATTCTCAAATTTTTTGAAGTTTTTTTTTTTTTTTTGCCCCATGCTGCGGCTCGTTGGGAGCCAAGCTACGGCTTGAGGCACAAATGCCCCAAAGCCGCGGCTCGCTCGGGATTTGTTTCTCGAGGCCAAGCTTCCGCAAGTGATCATGGGGAGGATGTTATGTAACACCCTGCAACCTAGGCCCGCCTGGGGCCGGGGATGTCGCCCCATTCAAAGGACAAAGGGTCTTTATAACTAGGTCACACGAATAAAATGGCGGAATAAAAAAATAATTTAACTTAAAATTTATTACAACCCCAGAATAAATCCAAGAATTCCCAAAAGAAAAACAAATCCATAAATAAAATCATCCACTCTCAACTCCCCAAAGCAATACATAAAAATAAAAGACAACATTCTCTTCTAAGGCAAATAACACTAGCTACTCATCCCCACAGCAGGATCGACCTGAAATTATGGTAAAATGGTGGTGAGACAGAAATCTTAGTAAGTCCGTGTATGCTTTGGGTGTTCAGTGAAAACAGTTCGTGAATGCAAAGTATAAAAATTCTTTATAAAAGTTCACTGGCAAGCAATAAACATCAGTAAAAAACAAGAGTGGTGTTTTGGCATTTCCAGCCATACATAATTTATAAAATCAACCGCTCGAAAGAAAGGATTACGGGTTACCACACGTTGGGCCCCATAACTGGATGGTCAGCATGCCACACTTTGTGCATACCGCCGGTCAGAATGCCACACTTTGTGCAAACTGACAAAAGTAGGTGATCGGCCTACTGGGCAAGATACTCCTCCTTCTCTATACCCAAACAACAACCGGGTGTCCATTCCGGCAAAACACAGTCACTTGACTGAAAAGAACACTGCTAGCTCGGACCGGCATGACTAAGTAGCATTGACGTTTCTCTAAGTTGAGCTTATCTTCTGGAGGTGGCCTCTTGCCAGAAGACCCACTCTTGCTCTTCAAAACTAGTACTACTAGTCTATCCCTGTTGAGTACTCAACGTAACGTATCCCACTTGGGAAAAATGAACAAAACATAGTTCCACTTGAAAATGGCAATTAAGGTTTTCCAAAGTTTGGGGCAAAACTGGTTTTAGAAAGAATTTTAGGTTTTGAGTAAAACCACCCCTTGATTTACAAATAATTTATTTGTCTGAAATGAGAATGGAAATAATCCTCAATTGCCTTTACAGAAATGAGTGACCATGCATTCTACATTTGGCTTGACATAAAAAAAATCATTTTTCATCAAACAGGTTTTATGCAGGAGCTTACCTGATCCTTGCCAACAACAAAAGTCTCCAACAGCTGACCTAACCCCGCATGGGGTAAATACAAACCACAATCAAACTCAAGCCAAAATCCACTTTCACAAATAAACTAACTCAACTCACTACTACAACCATGATCCTAGTGTCCCAAGCTTTAAGGCCAAATAATAAATAAAAAGGTTTATAATCCAAGGCTAATTTTGATATTAGAAATAATTAGAGTTTTGGGAAATAGGTACTAATAAGTTGAAGGTTTAAATCTTGCTAAAATAATTTAGAGTTTATTTGATGAAAAGTCCTAGGTGGTACTAGGTAAAATAATATTTTATTAATAATTAATTGCAAGAAAATAATTGATAATTAAAATTAGTTGAAAATAAATTTTAATGAGTCTTGATTGAAAAATACTAAATAAATTTTAGTAGGTTTTGGTTAAAAGATAATAATTAAATTTTAATTGTAAATATTTTACTTATTATGATTATTTTCATAAAAGGCTTTATTTGATACTATCATTTTATATATATCTATATATTTTATTGTTCTAGCAAAAGCTATTATTTATTTGACTAAAATATCCTTATTATATATAATAATCGAAATTTACCCCTCCTAGGGTTTTTTTTTTTTTGAAATTGCTAGCAAAATCATATTATAAAATATTGTACTCATGAAATAAGAATTAGCTTAGGGACAACTAGGTCATGATCATATTTCTATGGCTAACCACAAACATGAACATATACAGATCCTTCAATTCATCAAATCATCCAAATCATGCATATAAGCATAGATCTAAATTTATCAAGACATGATCTAACCCCTACTAGCATAAATATGATCATGGCTTCAATAATCCAACATGAATATAAATCCTATTCACCAAAGGTGACATAATCTCTAGCATACTTCATCACAAATACTACCTATGACATGGAGACTTGCATTAAACCTCAAATCATCATACAATCAACCAAGATAATCCATCCATGCATAAATCCCATCTCCTTCATATTCATACATACATTCATGCTTCATCCTCAACAATATATACTCAAACCTTATCCGCAATCCATCTTCTATCAACATCATCCTAGAGACATGAATCTAGAATTTAAAAGAAGGGTTAAAATGACTTACTTGATTGATGAATTCCTTGAAGTAGTTTCGAATGAATCTCAAGCCCTAGATGCCTAAATCCAGTCCAAAGGAGATGGATGAAGGAAGAATGGCCATGGAGAATAAACCATTCGGCCAAGAAGTTGAGTAGTTTGGCCAAGAGAGAGAAAAGAGAAGAAAAAAGCTCATTAGCATGCTTAAACACATATATGTTCATTAGAGATTGAAGATTAGCGAAGATGAAGTTGATTGAATAATCCTACCTTGAAGGTGTTCTTGAGCCTTCACAAAATTCCTGGGTTTTGATCCAAAAGTGCAAGTTGGATTTTGGAGTTTGATGTTAAAAATGGTACGAGATGGACTCACAGCAATGAATAGATGAAATCTGGAATTTTTAGAGGTAGTTTGAAGTGATTTGGAGAGGTATTAGGCGAAAGGAAGTAGTAGGTGTTCTTGGTGTAGTGTGTGTGTTCTTGGAGATTGAAGGGAATTGAGAGATTGTAGTGTAGTTGCCGAAAATTCTGAGGGAATTAGGCTGGCCGAATTTCTGTAGGGTTGAGGGAGTTGTTTCTCTGATTTGGAAGGAAAAAGGGACGGTTAGTTGTCACAATCCTTGAAGAATATTTTTAGGAAGTGAATTTGGAAACTAAATATTCCAAGAATATCTTAATTGTTGGAGAGTTTTGGAAGTCTCGCCATGGTCGATTGTTTGAGCAGAATTTCGGTGGGATTAATGCTGGTCTATGGGAGCTTATGGTGGATGAAAGTAGGGTGCTTAATGGTGAAGAAGAAGTCTGGTTATTTGGGGAATGCATTATGGGAAGTTGCTAAACAAAGTTGGCTGGAATTTTGGAAATCAATCAAGCTAAATTGCGAGGATCTCGTTGGAGAGATTTTTGGACAGCCATTGCTGAATTTCGTGCAGAAGCTTAAGGGGGACAATGGAGCTCTGCTACTGGAGGTTTAAGGAAGGTTTTTGCAGAATAAGGTTGGTGTTTCGGCTGGGAGAAACATAGAAAACAAAATTGGAACTTGGACTGCCCAGAATTTTCGCTGGGCAGAATTTTTCTGGGCAGATTTTCGGCTGCCATTTCCAGCCGACTTGCAGAGGCTTCGAAGGGGGACTTCAGGGGTTTTCAAGGCTGGTTTCCAGCCTTCTTCATGGAGGAAAAATATGGCTAAGGTGCTGCACAAAATCTGGAAGAAAACAGCTTGGTTTTGGACTCTCAAAGTGGCGATTTGTACAGGAATTTTTCCTGTTGTTGCTCCAGCTTCGAGCAGTCCGAAAATGGCCAAGAAATTCAGATTGTAAACTAATCCTAAAGAACATTTTTCTGGCAGCATTTGGAAGGGAATGTTATCTAAGAAATTCGACATTTTGAAGGCACAACAAGCTGGAAAATTTTAGCTCATTCCAAGAAGGAAGATGAACTAGCTAGAGGGAATTTTCAGCCAACTCACTAGAGGGATTTTTCCTCTTGGAACTTCCCACAACTCTTCCACATTTTTCAAACCATAAGAAGTCTTTTACCAAGACATTTTGATCCTACAAGATCACAATACTTTACTGAAATTTCTGGAAAGAAAATGGCTAGAATCACTTGTCAAACTAATGAGTTGAGAATTAAGGAAAAATCAAAGATCAAGGAAAAATGAATTCCCTTTGGGAAATTCAAGTAGGTAAGGGTATAGAATGAGGTTGCTCCTAACATGTCTCTCTTAGGACATCATCCCTACCTTACTCCAAGCTCATAAGGCCGAAATTACTCTTCCCCAAGCAAAAATAAAATTAAATCAAGCTAAAGCTTCCATGATGGAATTTGAACCCTAGTCTTCAATAATTAATTCTAAGGCTCTAACCACTAAACCACATCAACTCTTGCTGATATTTTCCCTAGAAAAATTATTTTCTATTCAATCCACAAGCTATTTCCCTATTTTCACCTCGGGCAAAAATTACCATTTTGCCCTTCTCACATAATACTCATCAACATGACTTCAAGACAATAAAACTCAAATCCAAAGCACATAAAAATCATATAGAAATATATTTAATCATGAAATAAAATATGATATGCATCCCAACCCCCTTACTCTAAGGTTGGTTTTGACTAGGGTTTCACATGTTATACATCCTCCTAGGATAGAACCTTGTCTTTTTGTGGTTTGCTATTTATAACAAACATATATATTCTTTTCCTTTCCATTTCGATTGTTTATTTTTCTGGTGGCTCACGAGAGTTTTTCTTTTTCTTTTTCCACTTAATGTCCAAGGACTCCCAGAAATTATGTGTTGGTACAAACTAATATTAATTTCTAAAATGGGTTTTGTAAATTAATATATATTACCAAAAATAGTGATTTTAGATATGTAAACAAAAAGTTTTTTTTAATAATTCTCATTTTGAGAATTAAATCTAATTATGATTAGTTTTTAATTGAGACCGATGATTTGGGATAAAATTATATTTTGGAAATTAATATATTTTCTAAAATATTAATTCTAGATTATATCTTATTATTTCATTCCTAAAATATGATTTTAGCAATTAATAAATTTTCTACAATATTGATTTTAGATTTTATCCTAATTAAATTTCTAGAATTTTATTTTAGAAATTAAATCTAATATATTGATTTTAGATTTTATCTTAATTTAATTTCTAGAATTTTATTTTAGAAATTAAATCTAAATTTGTTTTATTTTTCCAAAATAGAGATTTTGGAATAATAAAATTATATGTTTAATTTTGCTTAAGCATAATAAATGGCATTGTGGATGGTTATAGACAAAAACCAAATTATATCTCTTCATGCATTTTTACAGTTTTGGATTTTATTAAATAGGACTTGCAATTTCTGCCTTCTCTAAAATTCTTGTGTAATTCTTTTCTCATCTAACTCATCTCGAATGTAACTCGAGGTTTCTCTATTTAGGAAATTTATGTAATTAGATTACATAGGTTACATAGAAATAGAATTATTTTAAATTTTGGAGATGGCAACCAAAATGAGGCGAGAGGGTAAGACCTTCTACTTAAAACATGCATGAACACATAGGATTAATCATGTTAATTTCCTTTTTGGCTCGAGAAAATTAATTTACAAAAAGTCCATAACCATACCACGTAATCGCTTTATTACCATGATTACCAATTTATGTGATTTATTGGTATATTTTTGCATCTTATTTGATGAAATCACTAAAAAGGAATAAATCCCTCAATGAATATTACACCTAATTCCTTCCGTTAATATAGTAAGAACAAGAGCCCTTTTTTGAGACCAAGTTGTTGGGCTAACCTAAGCCTACTCGACATTGGGCATTTCCAGCTATGGAATTAAATTCCTAGTTAATGGGTTGGGTTTAACTAAATTCTTTATCCTAGTTGGACTAACTCAGGCATAAAGAAATTTAGAGAAAATATTAGGGTAGCCCAAAAGGCTTTAAGATGAAAGGATGTTAATCACCTAGTGATTCGGTAATTATATATGATGTAATTGATATTGAATACCTGGCCATTGAACTCAAGGGTGGCTTGTTGGGCAAACCTAAGGTTATTCTTGAGGAATTTGGATGCCAGTCCACTAGGAAAGCTTCTAACGGGCTTTTTCGAATCAATTGGGGGAGCTATTGGTTTTAGTAAAACAGTGGAATAATAATGCGCTTAATTAAAAGACCTAATTATTTGCATTACATGTGCATATACTCTTACCTAATCTTCTCTATCTTTACATTTAGATCATTTGCATCATGTCAACCAACCTATACCTTCGTAGCATCTTGGAAACCAACAAACTCACCGAATCAAACTATCTTAACTGGTATCAAAATTTGAGAATTGTTCTCAAATCGAAAAAGTTGCTCTACATGCTAGATGCTCCTATTCCGCCACCTCCAGCGCAAGATGCTTATGTTGATGAGCATCCTATTCACAAAAAGCACTAAGAGGACAGTGACATAGCAACCTGTATTATGCTGGTGTCAATGTCTCCTGAGCTACAAAAATAACATAAGTATATAGATGCTCAAATGATTATTTTGTTCAATCAACAAGTAAGAACAGAGAGATATGGGATCTCTAAAGAGCTCTTCTGATCTAAGATGGCTGAAGGTGCTTCTGTGGCCACTCATGGGCTGGAGATATGGGCTTGATAGAGAAGCTTGCATCTTTTGGGTTTATAATGGACATTGAATTAAGTATTGACTTAATTCTACAATCTTTTCCTAAAAGTTTTTCACAATTTCTGATCAACAATAAGATGAACAAGATTGAGTCCACTATTTCTGAGTTGATCAATCTTCTCAAAACTGCAAATTCCTCCATGAAGAAGGAATCCAATGTAGTTTTGATAGTAGAATCTTCTTCTTCTAAGAAGAAATTTCCTAAGAAGAAGAAGAAGGCTCCCACTAAGCCCAAAGGTGCTGTGAAGAAGATGGACGCAGCCACCAAGGGCCCATGCCATCACTGTGGCAAGATAGGCCATTGGAATCGTAACTGCAAGGCCTACTTAGAGACTGTGAAAGAAAAGAAGTAGAAAGAGAAGCTTGCGGACACTTCTACTATTACTCCTGGTATGTTTATGATTGAGATAAATACTGTCTTTAGAAATAAGATATGGGTATTGAATATCGGATGTGGATCTCATTTATGCAACAAATTGTAGGGACTAAAAGACAGTATAAGGCTTGAGAAAGGTGATGTGGACCTATGTACTACAAATAGAGCAAAGGTTGCTACACTTGTTGTGGGGACTTATAAGCTACACCTGCCTTTTGGATTAGTTTTAGAATTTCAAAACTGTTATTATGTACCAGTTTTATTAAAAAATAATATCTCAATTGCATGTTTAGGTTTATATGGATTTTATTTAATTTTTAAGAATAAATGTTCTTCTTTTTCATTAAATGATATCCACTATGATTCTGCAACTCTGGTTAATGGTTTATCTATTCTAGACATGAATAATCCAATTCTTAATATAAATAATAGGAAACCAAAGATTGATAACCTAAACACCTCTTACTTATGTCATTGTCATTTAGGCCATGTAAACGAGAATCGTGTTTCTAAATTACACAGGCTTGGTGACTTAGGGTCATTTGATTATAAATCATATGGTACTTGCACGTCTTGTTTACTAGGTAAAATGACTAAAACTCATTTTTCTAGAAAAGGAGAATGGACCAAAGAGTTATTATAACTTATACATTCTGATGTATGAGGCCCAATGTCTATATAAGCAAGAGGAGGCCAAAACTATTTCATAACCTTTATCAATGATTATTCACGATATGAGTATTTGTATTTAGTGAAATACAAATCTAAAGCCTTTGAAAATTTCAAAGACTTCAAGAATGAAGTACAGTAAACAACTTAGCAAAAGTATTAAGACTCTAAGATTGAATTGAGGAGGTCAATACTTAAGCCAAGTGTTTTAGGGTTATCTTAGAGATAATGGGATATTATCTCAATGGACTCTACCAGATACACCTCAATATAATGGTGTATTTGAGAGAATGAATCAAATCTTTCTAGATATGGTACGGACCATGATGGCTACGCATACTTGCTAAAATTGTTTTGGGGGTACACACTAGAGACTTGTGTTTATATTCTAAAGAGAGCTCTATAAAAAATGGTTAATAGTATCCCATTTGAGATGTTCTTTGGCAAGAAACCAAAGTTATCTCATTTGAGAGTATGGGGTTGTCTTGCCTTTGTCAAACATGAAAATAAGTCTGACAAGTGTTTGTTTGTAGATTATCCAAAAGAATCTTTTGGGTATTACATCTATCTCCCCTCCGAAAACAAAATGTTTGTTTCGAAGCATGCTGTCTTCTTAAAGAAGGAGCATATGCTTAAAGGGGATAGTAGGAGTAAAATTAAACTTAGTGAAGTTCAAGAAGAACAAACAAACAAGGATCAATTGTCTGATCCCACATCCATTGAGAGAATAGATGAACCTCCTACGACACAAGATCCTTGTAGGTCGAGTAGGATACGTATGACACTAGAGAGATATAGATTTTTCATAAGTGACCACAATGACGTAACGCTCATAGATGAAGATGAGCCTACTACCTACAAGGAAGTTCTAAATAGTTCAGAATCTAACAAATGGCTTGAAGGCCATGAAGTCAGAGATGGATTCAATATATGACAACCAAGTATGGACTTCGACTGATCCACCCAAAAGAATCAATCCTATTGGGTGCAAATGGATTTTCAAGAAGAAAATTGACATGGATGGTAACGTAGTTACGTATAAAGCACCACTAGTGGCTAAGAGTTATCGTCAACAACATCATATTGACTATGACGAAGCCTTCTCGCCAGTTGCCATGCTAAAGTCTATCAGGGTACTCTTAGCCATTGCCGCTCATCATGATTATGAGATTTGGTAAGTTGATGTGAAAATAACGTTCCTAAATGGAAATCCGATTAAGGAAGTGTATATAACACAACCTGAGGATTTCACATCCAATGATAGCACAAAAGTGTGCAAGCTGCAAAGGTCTATTTTTGGACTTAAGTAAGCTTCTAGGAGTTAGAACATCTGTTTTGATGAAACAATCAAAGAGTTTGGTTTCATTCAAAACATGAATGAGCCTTGTGTGTACAAGAAGGTTAGTGGGAGTGCAATCATTTTCTTACTGCTTTATATAGATGACATATTGCTAATAGAAAACGATATACCTGTCTTGCAAACGGTTAAAGTTTGGTTGTCCAAACAATTCTCCATGAAAGACCTTGGTGAACCAACCTATATTCTTGGAATAAGGATCTATAGAGATAGATCCAAAAGGTTGATTGGTCTTTCATAGTCTACATACATAGACAAAGTGCTAAAAAGGTTTAGCATGGATCAATCCAAAAAAAGATTCTTACCCATGTCCCATGGGATAAGCCTTTCGAAGTCGATGTCTCCCAAGACACAAGTTCAAAGGGATCACATGAGTAAGATTTCATATACTTCGGTAGTTGGATCTATCATGTATACTATAATATGTACAAGGCTCAATGTATCATGTGCTTTTGTTTGTCGAGCAAATACCAATCTGACCTTGGTGAGGGTCATTAGGCAGTTGTAAAGAACATGCTTAAGTACTTGTGAAGGACTAATGATATGTTCTTGGTTTATGGAGAAGTTGATTTGAAAGTAAACGGGTATACTGATGCCAGTTTTCAATCCGACAAAGATGATTTCAAATCACAATCAGCTACGTGTTTACGTTGTGTGGAGGGACAATAAGTTGGTAGAATAATCCAAGGCTAATTTTGATATTAGAAATAATTAGAGTTTTGGGAAATAGGTACTAATAAGTTGAAGGTTTAAATCTTGCTAAAATAATTTAGAGTTTATTTGATGAAAAGTCCTAGGTGGTACTAGGTAAAATAATATTTTATTAATAATTAATTGCAAGAAAATAATTGATAATTAAAATTAGTTGAAAATAAATTTTAATGAGTCTTGATTGAAAAATACTAAATAAATTTTAGTAGGTTTTGGTTAAAAGATAATAATTAAATTTTAATTGTAAATATTTTACTTATTATGATTATTTTCATAAAAGGCTTTATTTGATACTATCATTTTATATATATCTATATATTTTATTGTTCTAGCAAAAGCTATTATTTATTTGACTAAAATATCCTTATTATATATAATAATCGAAATTTACCCCTCCTAGGGTTTTTTTTTTTTTGAAATTGCTAGCAAAATCATATTATAAAATATTGTACTCATGAAATAAGAATTAGCTTAGGGACAACTAGGTCATGATCATATTTCTATGGCTAACCACAAACATGAACATATACAGTCCTTCAATTCATCAAATCATCCAAATCATGCATATAAGCATAGATCTAAATTTATCAAGACATGATCTAACCCCTACTAGCATAAATATGATCATGGCTTCAATAATCCAACATGAATATAAATCCTATTCACCAAAGGTGACATAATCTCTAGCATACTTCATCACAAATACTACCTATGACATGGAGACTTGCATTAAACCTCAAATCATCATACAATCAACCAAGATAATCCATCCATGCATAAATCCCATCTCCTTCATATTCATACATACATTCATGCTTCATCCTCAACAATATATACTCAAACCTTATCCGCAATCCATCTTCTATCAACATCATCCTAGAGACATGAATCTAGAATTTAAAAGAAGGGTTAAAATGACTTACTTGATTGATGAATTCCTTGAAGTAGTTTCGAATGAATCTCAAGCCCTAGATGCCTAAATCCAGTCCAAAGGAGATGGATGAAGGAAGAATGGCCATGGAGAATAAACCATTCGGCCAAGAAGTTGAGTAGTTTGGCCAAGAGAGAGAAAAGAGAAGAAAAAAGCTCATTAGCATGCTTAAACACATATATGTTCATTAGAGATTGAAGATTAGCGAAGATGAAGTTGATTGAATAATCCTACCTTGAAGGTGTTCTTGAGCCTTCACAAAATTCCTGGGTTTTGATCCAAAAGTGCAAGTTGGATTTTGGAGTTTGATGTTAAAAATGGTACGGATGGACTCACAGACAATGAATAGATGAAATCTGGAATTTTTAGAGGTAGTTTGAAGTGATTTGGAGAGGTATTAGGCGAAAGGAAGTAGTAGGTGTTCTTGGTGTAGTGTGTGTGTTCTTGGAGATTGAAGGGAATTGAGAGATTGTAGTGTAGTTGCCGAAAATTCGAGGGAATTAGGCTGGCCGAATTTCCGTAGGGTTGAGGGAGTTGTTTCTCTGATTTGGAAGGAAAAAGGGAAGGTTAGTTGTCACAATCCTTGAAGAATATTTTTAGGAAGTGAATTTGGAAACTAAATATTCCAAGAATATCTTAATTGTTGGAGAGTTTTGGAAGTCTGCCATGGTCGATTGTTTGAGCAGAATTTCGGTGGGATTAATGCTGGTCTATGGGAGCTTATGGTGGATGAAAGTAGGGTGCTTAATGGTGAAGAAGAAGTCTGGTTATTTGGGGAATGCATTATGGGAAGTTGCTAAACAAAGTTGGCTGGAATTTTGGAAATCAATCAAGCTAAATTGCGGGGATCTCGTTGGAGAGATTTTTGGACAGCCATTGCTGAATTTCGTGCAGAAGCTTAAGGGGGACAATGGAGCTCTGCTACTGGAGGTTTAAGGAAGGTTTTTGCAGAATAAGGTTGGTGTTTCGGCTGGGAGAAACATAGAAAACAAAATTGGAACTTGGACTGCCTGAATTTTCGTCGGGCAGAATTTTTCTGGGCAGATTTTCGGCTGCCATTTCCAGCCGACTTGCAGAGGCTTCGAAGGGGGACTTCAGGGGTTTTCAAGGCTGGTTTCCAGCCTTCTTCATGGAGGAAAAATATGGCTAAGGTGCTGCACAAAATCTGGAAGAAAACAGCTTGGTTTTGGACTCTCAAAGTGGCGATTTGTACAGGAATTTTTCTCGTTGTTGCTCCGACTTCGAGCGATCCGAAAATGGCCAAGAAATTCAGATTGTAAACTAATCCTAAAGAACATTTTTCTGGCAGCATTTGGAAGGGAATGTTATCTAAGAAATTCGACATTTTGAAGGCACAACAAGCTGGAAAATTTTAGCTCATTCCAAGAAGGAAGATGAACTAGCTAGAGGGAATTTTCAGCCAACTCACTAGAGGGATTTTTCCTCTTGGAACTTCCCACAACTCTTCCACATTTTTCAAACCATAAGAAGTCTTTTACCAAGACATTTTGATCCTACAAGATCACAATACTTTACTGAAATTTCTGGAAAGAAAATGGCTAGAATCACTTGTCAAACTAATGAGTTGAGAATTAAGGAAAAATCAAAGATCAAGGAAAAATGAATTCCCTTTGGGAAATTCAAGTAGGTAAGGGTATAGAATGAGGTTGCTCCTAACATGTCTCTCTTAGGACATCATCCCTACCTTACTCCAAGCTCATAAGGCCGAAATTACTCTTCCCCAAGCAAAAATAAAATTAAATCAAGCTAAAGCTTCCATGATGGAATTTGAACCCTAGTCTTCAATAATTAATTCTAAGGCTCTAACCACTAAACCACATCAACTCTTGCTGATATTTTCCCTAGAAAAATTATTTTCTATTCAATCCACAAGCTATTTCCCTATTTTCACCTCGGGCAAAAATTACCATTTTGCCCTTCTCACATAATACTCATCAACATGACTTCAAGACAATAAAACTCAAATCCAAAGCACATAAAAATCATATAGAAATATATTTAATCATGAAATAAAATATGATATGCATCCCAACCCCCTTACTCTAAGGTTGGTTTTGACTAGGGTTTCACATGTTATACATCCTCCTAGGATAGAACCTTGTCTTTTTGTGGTTTGCTATTTATAACAAACATATATATTCTTTTCCTTTCCATTTCGATTGTTTATTTTTCTGGTGGCTCACGAGAGTTTTTCTTTTTCTTTTTCCACTTAATGTCCAAGGACTCCCAGAAATTATGTGTTGGTACAAACTAATATTAATTTCTAAAATGGGTTTTGTAAATTAATATATATTACCAAAAATAGTGATTTTAGATATGTAAACAAAAAGTTTTTTTTAATAATTCTCATTTTGAGAATTAAATCTAATTATGATTAGTTTTTAATTGAGACCGATGATTTGGGATAAAATTATATTTTGGAAATTAATATATTTTCTAAAATATTAATTCTAGATTATATCTTATTATTTCATTCCTAAAATATGATTTTAGCAATTAATAAATTTTCTACAATATTGATTTTAGATTTTATCCTAATTAAATTTCTAGAATTTTATTTTAGAAATTAAATCTAATATATTGATTTTAGATTTTATCTTAATTTAATTTCTAGAATTTTATTTTAGAAATTAAATCTAAATTTGTTTTATTTTTCCAAAATAGAGATTTTGGAATAATAAAATTATATGTTTAATTTTGCTTAAGCATAATAAATGGCATTGTGGATGGTTATAGACAAAAACCAAATTATATCTCTTCATGCATTTTTACGAGTTTTGGATTTTATTAAATAGGACTTGCAATTTCTGCCTTCTCTAAAATTCTTGTGTAATTCTTTTCTCATCTAACTCATCTCGAATGTAACTCGAGGTTTCTCTATTTAGGAAATTTATGTAATTAGATTACATAGGTTACATAGAAATAGAATTATTTTAAATTTTGGAGATGGCAACCAAAATGAGGCGAGAGGGTAAGACCTTCTACTTAAAACATGCATGAACACATAGGATTAATCATGTTAATTTCCTTTTTGGCTCGAGAAAATTAATTTACAAAAAGTCCATAACCATACCACGTAATCGCTTTATTACCATGATTACCAATTTATGTGATTTATTGGTATATTTTTGCATCTTATTTGATGAAATCACTAAAAAGGAATAAATCCCTCAATGAATATTACACCTAATTCCTTCCGTTAATATAGTAAGAACAAGAGCCCTTTTTTGAGACCAAGTTGTTGGGCTAACCTAAGCCTACTCGACATTGGGCATTTCCAGCTATGGAATTAAATTCCTAGTTAATGGGTTGGGTTTAACTAAATTCTTTATCCTAGTTGGACTAACTCAGGCATAAAGAAATTTAGAGAAAATATTAGGGTAGCCCAAAAGGCTTTAAGATGAAAGGATGTTAATCACCTAGTGATCCGGTAATTATATATGATGTAATTGATATTGAATACCTGCCATTGAACTCAAGGGTGGCTTGTTGGGCAAACCTAAGGTTATTCTTGAGGAATTTGGATGCCAGTCCACTAGGAAAGCTTCTAACGGGCTTTTTCGAATCAATTGGGGGAGCTATTGGTTTTAGTAAAACAGTGGAATAATAATGCGCTTAATTAAAAGACCTAATTATTTGCATTACATGTGCATATACTCTTACCTAATCTTCTCTATCTTTACATTTAGATCATTTGCATCATGTCAACCAACCTATACCTTCGTAGCATCTTGGAAACCAACAAACTCACCGAATCAAACTATCTTAACTGGTATCAAAATTTGAGAATTGTTCTCAAATCGAAAAAGTTGCTCTACATGCTAGATGCTCCTATTCCGCCACCTCCAGCGCAAGATGCTTATGTTGATGAGCATCCTATTCACAAAAAGCACTAAGAGGACAGTGACATAGCAACCTGTATTATGCTGGTGTCAATGTCTCCTGAGCTACAAAAATAACATAAGTATATAGATGCTCAAATGATTATTTTGTTCAATCAACAAGTAAGAACAGAGAGATATGGGATCTCTAAAGAGCTCTTCTGATCTAAGATGGCTGAAGGTGCTTCTGTGGCCACTCATGGGCTGGAGGGAGATATGGGCTTGATAGAGAAGCTTGCATCTTTTGGGTTTATAATGGACATTGAATTAAGTATTGACTTAATTCTACAATCTTTTCCTAAAAGTTTTTCACAATTTCTGATCAACAATAAGATGAACAAGATTGAGTCCACTATTTCTGAGTTGATCAATCTTCTCAAAACTGCAGATTCCTCCATGAAGAAGGAATCCAATGTAGTTTTGATAGTAGAATCTTCTTCTTCTAAGAAGAAATTTCCTAAGAAGAAGAAGAAGGCTCCCACTAAGCCCAAAGGTGCTGTGAAGAAGATGGACGCAGCCACCAAGGGCCCATGCCATCACTGTGGCAAGATAGGCCATTGGAATCGTAACTGCAAGGCCTACTTAGAGACTGTGAAAGAAAAGAAGTAGAAAGAGAAGCTTGCGGACACTTCTACTATTACTCCTGGTATGTTTATGATTGAGATAAATACTGTCTTTAGAAATAAGATATGGGTATTGAATATCGGATGTGGATCTCATTTATGCAACAAATTGTAGGGACTAAAAGACAGTATAAGGCTTGAGAAAGGTGATGTGGACCTATGTACTACAAATAGAGCAAAGGTTGCTACACTTGTTGTGGGGACTTATAAGCTACACCTGCCTTTTGGATTAGTTTTAGAATTTCAAAACTGTTATTATGTACCAGTTTTATTAAAAAATAATATCTCAATTGCATGTTTAGGTTTATATGGATTTTATTTAATTTTTAAGAATAAATGTTCTTCTTTTTCATTAAATGATATCCACTATGATTCTGCAACTCTGGTTAATGGTTTATCTATTCTAGACATGAATAATCCAATTCTTAATATAAATAATAGGAAACCAAAGATTGATAACCTAAACACCTCTTACTTATGTCATTGTCATTTAGGCCATGTAAACGAGAATCGTGTTTCTAAATTACACAGGCTTGGTGACTTAGGGTCATTTGATTATAAATCATATGGTACTTGCACGTCTTGTTTACTAGGTAAAATGACTAAAACTCATTTTTCTAGAAAAGGAGAATGGACCAAAGAGTTATTATAACTTATACATTCTGATGTATGAGGCCCAATGTCTATATAAGCAAGAGGAGGCCAAAACTATTTCATAACCTTTATCAATGATTATTCACGATATGAGTATTTGTATTTAGTGAAATACAAATCTAAAGCCTTTGAAAATTTCAAAGACTTCAAGAATGAAGTACAGAAACAACTTAGCAAAAGTATTAAGACTCTAAGATTGAATTGAGGAGGTCAATACTTAAGCCAAGTGTTTTAGGGTTATCTTAGAGATAATGGGATATTATCTCAATGGACTCTACCAGATACACCTCAATATAATGGTGTATTTGAGAGAATGAATCAAATCTTTCTAGATATGGTACGGACCATGATGGCTACGCATACTTGCTAAAATTGTTTTGGGGGTACACACTAGAGACTTGTGTTTATATTCTAAAGAGAGCTCTATAAAAAATGGTTAATAGTATCCCATTTGAGATGTTCTTTGGCAAGAAACCAAAGTTATCTCATTTGAGAGTATGGGGTTGTCTTGCCTTTGTCAAACATGAAAATAAGTCTGACAAGTGTTTGTTTGTAGATTATCCAAAAGAATCTTTTGGGTATTACATCTATCTCCCCTCCGAAAACAAAATGTTTGTTTCGAAGCATGCTGTCTTCTTAAAGAAGGAGCATATGCTTAAAGGGGATAGTAGGAGTAAAATTAAACTTAGTGAAGTTCAAGAAGAACAAACAAACAAGGATCAATTGTCTGATCCCACATCCATTGAGAGAATAGATGAACCTCCTACGACACAAGATCCTTGTAGGTCGAGTAGGATACGTATGACACTAGAGAGATATAGATTTTTCATAAGTGACCACAATGACGTAACGCTCATAGATGAAGATGAGCCTACTACCTACAAGGAAGTTCTAAATAGTTCGAGAATCTAACAAATGGCTTGAAGGCCATGAAGTCGGAGATGGATTCAATATATGACAACCAAGTATGGACTTCGATCGATCCACCCAAAAGAATCAATCCTATTGGGTGCAAATGGATTTTCAAGAAGAAAACTGACATGGATGGTAACGTAGTTACGTATAAAGCACCACTAGTGGCTAAGAGTTATCGTCAACAACATCATATTGACTATGACGAAGCCTTCTCGCCAGTTGCCATGCTAAAGTCTATCAGGGTACTCTTAGCCATTGCCGCTCATCATGATTATGAGATTTGGTAAGTTGATGTGAAAATAACGTTCCTAAATGGAAATCCGATTAAGGAAGTGTATATAACACAACCTGAGGATTTCACATCCAATGATAGCACAAAAGTGTGCAAGCTGCAAAGGTCTATTTTTGGACTTAAGTAAGCTTCTAGGAGTTAGAACATCTGTTTTGATGAAACAATCAAAGAGTTTGGTTTCATTCAAAACATGAATGAGCCTTGTGTGTACAAGAAGGTTAGTGGGAGTGCAATCATTTTCTTACTGCTTTATATAGATGACATATTGCTAATAGAAAACGATATACCTGTCTTGCAAACGGTTAAAGTTTGGTTGTCCAAACAATTCTCCATGAAAGACCTTGGTGAACCAACCTATATTCTTGGAATAAGGATCTATAGAGATAGATCCAAAAGGTTGATTGGTCTTTCATAGTCTACATACATAGACAAAGTGCTAAAAAGGTTTAGCATGGATCAATCCAAAAAAAGATTCTTACCCATGTCCCATGGGATAAGCCTTTCGAAGTCGATGTCTCCCAAGACACAAGTTCAAAGGGATCACATGAGTAAGATTTCATATACTTCGGTAGTTGGATCTATCATGTATACTATAATATGTACAAGGCTCAATGTATCATGTGCTTTTGTTTGTCGAGCAAATACCAATCTGACCTTGGTGAGGGTCATTGGGCAGTTGTAAAGAACATGCTTAAGTACTTGTGAAGGACTAATGATATGTTCTTGGTTTATGGAGAAGTTGATTTGAAAGTAAACGGGTATACTGATGCCAGTTTTCAATCTGACAAAGATGATTTCAAATCACAATCTGCTACGTGTTTACGTTGTGTGGAGGGACAATAAGTTGGTAGAATAATCCAAGGCTAATTTTGATATTAGAAATAATTAGAGTTTTGGGAAATAGGTACTAATAAGTTGAAGGTTTAAATCTTGCTAAAATAATTTAGAGTTTATTTGATGAAAAGTCCTAGGTGGTACTAGGTAAAATAATATTTTATTAATAATTAATTGCAAGAAAATAATTGATAATTAAAATTAGTTGAAAATAAATTTTAATGAGTCTTGATTGAAAAATACTAAATAAATTTTAGTAGGTTTTGGTTAAAAGATAATAATTAAATTTTAATTGTAAATATTTTACTTATTATGATTATTTTCATAAAAGGCTTTATTTGATACTATCATTTTATATATATCTATATATTTTATTGTTCTAGCAAAAGCTATTATTTATTTGACTAAAATATCCTTATTATATATAATAATCGAAATTTACCCCTCCTAGGGTTTTTTTTTTTTTGAAATTGCTAGCAAAATCATATTATAAAATATTGTACTCATGAAATAAGAATTAGCTTAGGGACAACTAGGTCATGATCATATTTCTATGGCTAACCACAAACATGAACATATACAGTCCTTCAATTCATCAAATCATCCAAATCATGCATATAAGCATAGATCTAAATTTATCAAGACATGATCTAACCCCTACTAGCATAAATATGATCATGGCTTCAATAATCCAACATGAATATAAATCCTATTCACCAAAGGTGACATAATCTCTAGCATACTTCATCACAAATACTACCTATGACATGGAGACTTGCATTAAACCTCAAATCATCATACAATCAACCAAGATAATCCATCCATGCATAAATCCCATCTCCTTCATATTCATACATACATTCATGCTTCATCCTCAACAATATATACTCAAACCTTATCCGCAATCCATCTTCTATCAACATCATCCTAGAGACATGAATCTAGAATTTAAAAGAAGGGTTAAAATGACTTACTTGATTGATGAATTCCTTGAAGTAGTTTCGAATGAATCTCAAGCCCTAGATGCCTAAATCCGTCCAAAGGAGATGGATGAAGGAAGAATGGCCATGGAGAATAAACCATTCGGCCAAGAAGTTGAGTAGTTTGGCCAAGAGAGAGAAAAGAGAAGAAAAAAGCTCATTAGCATGCTTAAACACATATATGTTCATTAGAGATTGAAGATTAGCGAAGATGAAGTTGATTGAATAATCCTACCTTGAAGGTGTTCTTGAGCCTTCACAAAATTCCTGGGTTTTGATCCAAAAGTGCAAGTTGGATTTTGGAGTTTGATGTTAAAAATGGTACAGATGGACTCACAGCAATGAATAGATGAAATCTGGAATTTTTAGAGGTAGTTTGAAGTGATTTGGAGAGGTATTAGGCGAAAGGAAGTAGTAGGTGTTCTTGGTGTAGTGTGTGTGTTCTTGGAGATTGAAGGGAATTGAGAGATTGTAGTGTAGTTGCCGAAAATTCTGAGGGAATTAGGCTGGCCGAATTTCTGTAGGGTTGAGGGAGTTGTTTCTCTGATTTGGAAGGAAAAAGGGAAGGTTAGTTGTCACAATCCTTGAAGAATATTTTTAGGAAGTGAATTTGGAAACTAAATATTCCAAGAATATCTTAATTGTTGGAGAGTTTTGGAAGTCTGCCATGGCTGACTGTTTGAGCAGAATTTCGGTGGGATTAATGCTGGTCTATGGGAGCTTATGGTGGATGAAAGTAGGGTGCTTAATGGTGAAGAAGAAGTCTGGTTATTTGGGGAATGCATTATGGGAAGTTGCTAAACAAAGTTGGCTGGAATTTTGGAAATCAATCAAGCTAAATTGCAGGGATCTGTTGGAGAGATTTTTGGACAGCCATTGCTGAATTTCGTGCAGAAGCTTAAGGGGGACAATGGAGCTCTGCTACTGGAGGTTTAAGGAAGGTTTTTGCAGAATAAGGTTGGTGTTTCGGCTGGGAGAAACATAGAAAACAAAATTGGAACTTGGACTGCCCAGAATTTTCGCTGGGCAGAATTTTTCTGGGCAGATTTTCGGCTGCCATTTCCAGCCGACTTGCAGAGGCTTCGAAGGGGGACTTCAGGGGTTTTCAAGGCTGGTTTCCAGCCTTCTTCATGGAGGAAAAATATGGCTAAGGTGCTGCACAAAATCTGGAAGAAAACAGCTTGGTTTTGGACTCTCAAAGTGGCGATTTGTACGGGAATTTTTCTCGTTGTTGCTCCGACTTCGAGCGATCCGAAAATGGCCAAGAAATTCAGATTGTAAACTAATCCTAAAGAACATTTTTCTGGCAGCATTTGGAAGGGAATGTTATCTAAGAAATTCGACATTTTGAAGGCACAACAAGCTGGAAAATTTTAGCTCATTCCAAGAAGGAAGATGAACTAGCTAGAGGAATTTTCAGCCA
>JANUWF010001256.1:0-10237 GCA_026120185.1 Voacanga thouarsii | reverse complement strand
CAACTTGAAAAAGCGACGATACTAGTTAGTCATACCGGTCGGAGCTAGCAAGTTTCAGTCATGTGGACTGCGTGTTGCAGAAGTGGACAACCAGTTTTATTTGGGTGTAGAGAAGGAGGAGTATCTTACTTGGTACGCCGATCACCTACCTTTTGTTGGTCTGCACAAAGTGTGGCATTCTGACCGTTGTATGGTTATGGGGCCCAACGAGTGGTAACCTATGGCTGCCCTTTTGAGTGGTTGATTTTATTGTACATGTATGGTTGGAAAAGCCAAAACACCACTCTTGATTTTTAACATTGTTTATTCATTGCCAGTACCTTTTCTTATGAAGTTCTTATACCTTGCATACATGAACTACTTTCACTGAACACGCAAAGCACACACGGACTTACTAAAATTTTTTATCTCATCACCCTTTTGCCATGTTTTCAGGTCGATCCTGCTATGGAGATGAATAGATAGTTTGTTGCTTGCTTTGAAGGCCTTGTGTTATTTTCTTTATATTTTGCTTTGAGAGGCGAGAGTATTCAATGTATTTGTGGATTCATCTTGAATTCTTAGATTGTAATAAGTTTTAATTTTAAAGTATTGTTTTATTTTTATTTGTGTGATCTAGTTATAAAGACCCCTTGTCATTTGCACGGGGCGACATCCCCGGTCCTGTTAGGCCTAAGTAGGGGGTGTTACATCAACCCCCTTAGTCCAGTAAGTTAATGGAGAGAAACAACCAACTAATCTCGTAATGAGCACAAGTAATTGAATACCAAGAATAATAACCAATTAATCAAAAGATCAAACAACTCTAAAAATCATGAATATCTAAAACAATATTAAATTATAATAAAATAATTAACATATCATTGTTCAATAAAAAGAAAACAAAGTAAAAGAAAGTACTCATAGACAAGCCTCCTTCTTCTTCCTTTGAAAACCTTCTTGCATAATCCTCCTTGAATTGAAGATTTCCTCATTTGATTGATAATCAATGAATTCTCTCATTTTTCCTTGTGTTTTCCTTCTATTTATAGCTTGGGAAGTGTCTAAACTCGTTGGTGCAATATTCTTGGCCGAGTAGAAGTAGGAAAGTACTAAAACTCCACAGATTAGCAAAAATCACGTAAAAAAATCAAAGCTCCACCTTTCCCTCAGAGCACAGCTGGCGCCACCTTGGCTCTTGGAGCCGGTGCGGGTTGTGTTTTGGTTTTCTACTCGTTCATCGATTTTTTTTCGAATTCTGCACAATGTATTCCAGAATGCAGCCGGCGCCAGTTCGGTTCTGTTTTGCTCTATTTCACCAATTTTTTGTTACCTCGAAGTTCGTGTCAACAGTGCATGGCCGGCGCCAGTTCCTCTGTCCTGGCCGGCGCCGCCTCTATTCTGTTTTGCGATGTTTTTGCTTCGTTTTACCCTAAAAATCTGTAATAATGAACAAACTACCTTTCCAAGGGTAAAATCTCAAATATGAAAGAATATGAGTAGTTATTGAACAAAATGTATCACAAAAGAGCCTCAAATAACTAGGAAAAATATGAATAATTTCGCCCCTATCAACTTCCTTTTAGTTGAGTGTCATCAGTCGATAGGCACCTCCATCGAAAACCTGTGTAACAAGAAAAGACCTTTCCCATGAAGCAGACCACTTACCATAGCGTTGGTCTTTTGGTGCAACAGGTAGTATGGTTTTCAAACCATATCTCTTACTTGAAAACTCTTTCCCCGCACTTTCCGATAGTAGGTTCTTACTACCTTCTCCTTATGCCTTCTGATATTTTCTAACGCTGTCCGACTGTCCTCTTCGGCTTGGTCCAAACTCATGGCCAATGCATCTTCAACTGGCAAACAGTGTTGGTAAGCTACTCGAGCTGACCGCAGTAATAACTTAGCGGATAGTATCACATCCTATTCATATGTTAGCCGAAATGAAGTGAACCCTGTAGCGGTCTTGTAAGCATTCCGATATTCCCACAATACCTCCTGAAGTGTTTCGTGCCACCTCTAGGTTTATCTTCTAATAACTTACGGATCATACTGATCAAAGTCTTGTTTTTAGCTTCATCTTGACCATTGGTCTATGCATAGTATGGAGATGAATGCAATAATTTAGCTTTAAATTGAGTTAGAAAGTCACGTACCTTATCTCCCGTGAACATAGTTCCTTGGTCAGTCACTATGGTTTCATGTATGCCGAATCGGAAAAGAATGTTCTGCTAAAAGAAAGTGATAATAGTAGACTAGGTTACTCTGGTCAGAGCCTGTACCTCTACCCACTTGGTAAAATAATTGGTTGCCACTAAAATAAAAGTGTGCCCTTTGGTCGATGGCAGGTGAATCTTACCGATGACATCTAGAGCATAATCCCTGAACGGCTATGGCTTGATGATAGGATGCAGGTTAGTGGTAGGTACATGAATCGCAGGGTCATGTTTCTGACATGCCTCATATCCGGTTGCATAGGCTACGCAGTCCATGGTCATAGAGGGCCAGTAAAATCTGTATCATTGCAGTGTCCATTTCAACTTAGGACCTACTTGATGAGTGCTACATAGGCCTTCATGCACCTTAGCCAACACCTATGCTGCTTCTTACTTTGACAAACATTTCAACAAAACTCCTAAATGGCTTCTTCTGAATAGATCATTCCCAATCAGCACAAAGTTCAATGCCTTACGTTTTAACTCCCGTGAAACTTGACCCATTGGTTTCTGAAAGTATGAAACGATATCAGAATGCCAGCCTTCTTCATGTTCCTCTCCTGATATCTGCTTACACATTACCACCCTGCCTCTTTTCTTAAAACCTGAAGCCATTTTAGCTAAGTCGTTTGCCCCCTGGTTCTCAACTTTAGGAACATAAGTCAAGATAACTTTTGAGAAGTATTGCAATAATGCTTTCACTTCCTTTAGCTTGTCTGATAACATGGGGTTAGTGCATTTGTACTCACCTAAAATCTATTGGATGACAACTTGAGAATCCCCTATTATATTGACCATTCATGCATCCAAAACCTTCAGGATTCGAAGTCCCAAGATGAGAGCATCATATTCTGCCAGATTATTTGAGGTCCCTTTACTTAATTCAAACAGAATTTTTCCTTGTTGTCCGCAAGGAGCTTCAATGACCAACTCGGCATCTACCTTATATTGAGTGCTAAATCCATCAAATTGCAACTTCTATGGTTTGGGTGAAATGTACCCCTATACCTCTTTTTTTTTTTTTTTTAGGGCTGGGCACTTCTAAGCATGGATGTTCGGCCAAGAAATCGGATATGACTTAACATTTCATTACTTTCAAATGTAAGTAAGTTAGAGAAAAAGTATGTAACTCAATAGCCCATTTCATTAAACATCCTTATAACAGTGAGCGGTTTAGTAGATATTTGATGAGATCAATTTTGTACAGGACTTGCACTTCCCTAGATAATAGATAGTGCTCTAGTTTCAAACATGCATAATGTAAAGACACGCATAGTTTTTCAACAGAGGAATACCTGGTCTTGGTGTCCGTCAGGTTCTAGCTGAGGTAATACACTGCCCTTTCAACACCCTGTGCATCGTCCTGAGCTAGTAGACAGCCGATAGACTCTTGAGCTGCTAAAATGTACAATTTCAAAGGTACCTTATCTCGTGGTGGTACCAAGATTGGTGGTTGTGACAAAACTACCTTGATTTGATCAAAAGCCGCATGGTACTTCAGTTGCCAGATAAATTCTAAAGACGACTTTAACTGGAGCAAAGAAGAGAACACCTTCTGCTTACCTACAACATTTGCCAAAAAATATCACAAGAAATTGATCTTTTCTAAGAAACCGTAGAACTCCTTTTTGGATTGCGATGGCCTTACCTGTAGAATATCCCTTGTTTTGCTTTGGTCCACTTCAATCCCTCATTGATGCACCAGGAACCTGAGAAAATTTCTAGCTAAAACTCCAAAAATGCATTTGGCAAGGTTGATTGTTAATCGATGCTAGTACATTCGAAGGAAGGCTTGCTCCAACCACTGTAGGTGTTGTGAAAAAATAGGTAACTTAACCATTAAATCATCAATGTAAACTTCTATGGTCTTGCCGATGAGATCATGGAAAATGAGGTTCATAATTCTTTGAAAAGTAGTTCCAGCATTCTTCAACCCGAAAGGCATAACTAACCATACGAATAAATCGATAGATCCCGAACATCGGAAAGCTGTCTTCTCGATATCATCTTCGGTTATAAATATCTAGTTGTACCTGGAGTTTTCGTCCATAAAGTTTAGGAATTAGTTTTTCACAGTTGACTTTACCAACATATCGGCCATCGGCATGGTGTATTCATGCTTTGGTCTGGCCAAATTTAAATTTCTGAAATCAACGCAAACCCACAGCTGACCATTTTTCTTCATGATGGGCACAAAATTGGACACGCAGTTTGCATACCAGCAGGTATGGATGAAACTACACTGAAGTGACCTCTTAATTTCTTCTATGATCTTGGGTAAAACGCTGGATAGGCTGCTTATGAGGCGTGAAACTTTCCTTAATCGGTAAGCAATACTCAACAATGCCTCTGTCCAGTCCCGGTATTTCATGATAATCCCATGCGAAACAATCTTTGTACCTACAAATCAAGACCATTAGGGCATTACGCTGATCAAAAGTTAAGCACAAGCTTACCTTTGTAGTTCTGCTTTCCCCAAGTTCTCTGATATCTTGTGAAACCCCAATTAAAACCAACCCTAGAGTAAGGGGGTCGGGATACATATCATATTTTCTTACTTGTATAAATATATTTTTGAATGATTTTATGTACTTTAGAATTATGACTTTATAGTCTAGAAATCTTAGTTGTGCTTAATGAGTAGGAAGGGTAAAATGGTAATTTTGCTTGAAGTGGAAATAGAGAGATAGCTTGAGGATTAAATAGGAAAAATATTTAGGAGAGAAAATAAGAACAAGAGTTGTTGTGGTTTAGTGGTTAGAGCTTTGTCATTAATCTCTAAGGTCTTGAGTTCTAATCCCACCAGTTAAGTTTTATCATGATTAAATTTTATTTTTATAGGGTGGGATATTTTCGGTCCTTGCATGCCATGAGTAGAAGTAGGAGTATTGTCCTAAGGGAGACATCAAATGAATGTCTTAATCCTACTATTATGCTCTACAGAAATTCTTAAGGGATTCATGCCCTTTTTGTTCCCTAGTTTACCTTAAATTATTCATCAATTAAGTTGTCAATTAACCTTATTAATCATATTTTATTTCCAGAAAATTCCAGCAAGGTTCTTTGATCTTAGAATTTCAAAAATGTCACCTTGAGGAGAGAATGTTAACTAAAAATGGGGAAGGAGTTAAGGAAGGTTTCCAAGAGAATTAATCTTCATGGTTGAACCTTCAAACTCCACTCTATAAGTGTTTATATTCTTCATGTAGCAATCTGGGAATTTTCCAGCTTCTTGGTCAATTCAACTTTTGAAAACTTTAGCCTTTTTCCTTACTCAAATGCTTCCAGAAAAATAACCAACTTATTTAGCTTGAAGACTGAAATCATTGGCAAAAAATTGGACTGCATAAGAGCTGTGCAAACCAGGAAAATTCCTGGATAGTTTCGCAGCTTGGTAGGCCAAAAACTAAGCTGTTTCTTCCACCTTTCAAACTAACAATCTAACTCTGTCTTTCCTCCATAAAGAAGGCTAGAAACCAGCGTTAAAGGATCCTCCAATACCCCTTCAAACCTTCTGCAAGTCGGCTGGAATATTGCAGAAAAATTTGCACAAAAATTCTAGCAAACCTCTTGAATGAACAACCAGAAATTCCAGCCTTACTTCCTCTTCAACCTTGTCCGAAACTCACTCCAATTTTTTGTAAAACCAACCTTAGTCAGCCATGAACTAAACTTCATCACCTCCTCCATTGATCTATAGAAAATGAACACCATATCCACTCCTTAAATCGCTCCTTCAATCACTACAATCAAGCCTTCAATCGGAATTCAAAAATTCAGCAAATTACTCCATGAAACTTCCATGGATTATGCCTCAACCAACCAGAAATTTCCTCCACCATTGCACTCCACATTTCGGCCACCCTATTGCTCTTTCAACCTCATTCATCTCAGCAAAACTTCAGCAAATTCCAGTCGGCCATAGTAGCTCCAATAACCTCCATCAAACAAGCCATTCTTACCATATTTTCTACCTTAATTCACTCCCTAAATTACTCCTTTTGAATTTCAAACAACCAGCTTTCCCTCTTCTCCCTAATCTGAAAATTCAATCACAAGAATTCCTCTATCCATTCGGCCAACCCCATTCAGCAAACTTCGTCAAGCTTCTCTCCATTCTCTCCATTTCTCCAAGAACACACACCACCATTCTCCAAGCCTATGACTACCCTAAACACCTCCAATCTCTCCCAAAAACTCCAGATCACGTCTACTCACCCTTTAGAATCCATTTATGTACTTTATAACGTCAAACATTGAAAACAAAATTCTGTTCACGGATCAAAACCAGAATTTTTCTTGAATATTCAAGAACTTTCTCAAGGTAATCAAGAACGATTTTGATCATCTTCCTCCTTCAATCTTTAATATAATATACTAATACTCTCTCTCTCTCTCTCGACCGAAATGGTTGTTTCAACTATGGCCATTTTCTCATCTTCTTTCTTGGTCGGATCAAGTCTTCCAAGCGTGTGGACTCTCTTGAGACCTCATCAAGGTAGTTATCATTCAAGTATGTCTCTTTAACCCTCTCCTTAATTCTAAAATCTTGTCTCTTAGATGTTGTTAGAAAAGGATGGAATATGATTGGAGATTGAGTATGTGTTTAGATGAAGGAGTTGATATTGGACATGAGGATGATTTGTCATGGTTGAGTTTTATAATGCATTGTGGTTTGTTCCATGTTCTTCATGTCGTGAGTTAGTATGAATGATTAAGCATGATAAAAATTATGTCACTTTTGGTGAATAGGGTTTATGTTTTTGTATTCTTGTTGAAGCCATGAATATGATTATACTTAGTGAGGTTTGGATCATGTGATGGTAGATATAGATTTAAGCCTTTATTCAAGAATTGAATGATTTGTTGATTGGTGTTAGAGTTTATGTTCATGATTATTACTAGAAATAGGAGAATTATGATCATAACCTTGTTGATCCTAAACTGTTTAAGTTAGCTAATTTTATTACATTAATAAAAATTATAACTATATTTTCTTTCAATAATTTCGAAAACCCTAGGAAACCTTTTATAGTACTTGATAAGGGTAGGCTGGTAGTACTAGTTTTGAAGAGCAAGAGCGAGTCTTCTGGTAGGAGGCCATCTCTAGAAGATGAATTCAACTTGGAGAAGCGACAGTACTACGTAGTCATGCCGGTCCGAGCTAGCAAGTTTCAGTCATGTGGACTGTGTGTTGCCGGAGTGGACAACTGATTCGTTTGGGTGTAGAGAATGAGGAGTATCTTACCTGGTAGGCCGTATGCCTACCTTTTGTCAGTCTACACAAAGTGTGGCATTCTGACCGTTATATGGGCATAGGGCCCCACGTGTGGTAACCCATGGCTGCCCATTTAAGTGGTTGAGTTTATTGTGCACTTGTATGGATTGAAAAGAGGAAAATGCCACTCTTTATTTTAACCTTATTTATGCCAGCATTTTCTCTTATGAAATTTTACAACTCGCATACATAAACTGTTTTTCTGAACACTCAAAGTACACATAGACTTACTAAGATTTTTATCTCATCACTTTTTATGCCATGTTTTCAGGGCGATCCTGCTGTGGAGAAAAGTAGCTAGAATGTTGCCTTCTTGAAGACTGTATGTTATTTTATTTATATGTTGCTTTGAGAGATGATAGTGAACAATTTATTTTAGATTTGTTACTTATAAGTTTTAATTTTAAAGTATTATTTTATTTTCATTTGTGTGACCTAGTTATAAAGACCCCTTGTCCTTTGAATGGGGCAGCATCCCCGGCCCCGTTGGGCCTAGGTAGCGTGGTGTTACAAGTGGTATCAGAGACCTAAGTTTAGGCAAATTTTGATAGTATAGGTTCTATTTTATTTAAGATCAAATCTTTTATCTAACCTATCTTATTTATGCTGTAGGATGGTTAGAATGCTGAGAACCGCAAGGAAAGGATAGCAATGGCATCCTCCTTTCCCTATTTACCCGGAAGACCTACCAGTGCCTCAACCTGCACCTCAGCCTGCACCGCAGCCAATTATTCCCCTGGATAATAGCAGTGATGATAAGGTCCCGATCAATGAGCCACTCCCAATACCTGTGTTAGACTTAAGTTCTGACAATGAAGATGAGGAGATTGATATGGAATATGTTCCCCTCCCTCCTAGTCTCGTAGTTGATTTGTCAGCTGATAGTGATGACCCGGGGGAGATAGATTATTAATCTCCACCCAGACCTTCTTTCATACCTCTACACAGTCAGATTGAGACTGGGAAGAGTTCTAGGTGACCCAGGAAGAAGCCAATGGAGGGGTTTGCAAGTGGGGCTGGGATAAACTTCTCTAAAAATTCCAGGGGATGGTTATATGAGGCCGACTTTGAAGATTCTGATGAGGACTAGAGGAGCTAAAGAGCTGCTAGGATCAAGATTGTTTATTTTTTGCTTCCATGAACATCCATGTTAAGGATTTCCTTTTTGTTTACTACTTCCATTTCAAGATTATGCAAATAAGAGTACCTGAGTACTCTAAGATTTGAGAGAATTTTATAAGCAATTCTTTAAACAAAACTTGCATATGATTTTCTTTTACTTAAACCTAAATGTGAATGCATGTTCAAAATGTTTTAAACTTAAATGCATAAACTCATCATCTGGGCATGGTTTAGAATAGCACCCAAACGCCGTGTAGCCACATCAGGTAGTAGAGTTCTGGAGGCAGAACTTGTGGCACCAGATGTTGAAATGACTCAAATGCAGTCACCCAACCGGGGAAATGAGAGTGGGCCAGATTTGGAAATGGAGTCAGAAGAACCTGTTGGAGTGAAAATAGGGCAAGCATTCAGTAAGGATGTCAAGGACATTTAGCTTATGTGATAAACAAGCCGAAAAACCAGTGCACTCTAGGGGATACCGAGGTAGTAAGGAATTTTCCCAATGTGTTCCCCGCAGAACTCACTTCTTTACCTCCCGGTCGAGAAGTTGAATTTACCACTGACCTAGTTCCAGGAGCGGAGCCAGTATGTCGGACTCCATAACGGATGGCACCGGCAAAGCTGAAAGAATTGAAGGAGTAGTTAGAAAAGTTAGTGAAGCAAGGCTACATCAGACCTAGCACGTCGCCCTGGGGAGCACCTGTGCTGTTTGTGAAAAAGAAGGATGGGACTCTGAGGCTGTGTATTGACTATCGGAGCTTGAACAACCTGACGATCAAGAATAAGTATCCCCTACCGCTGATTGATGAGCTGTTCGACCAGTTGTAAGGATCCAGTTGCTACTCCAAATTAGACCTGAGGCAAGGGTACTATCAAGTGAGGATAAAAGATGAGGATATCCCCAAGACGGCCTTCAACACAAGATATGGTCACTATGAGTTCGTGGTAATGCCATTTGGGATAACCAATGCTCCAGCAGTATTTATGGATTTGATGCATAGAGTGTTCCGACCCTATTTGGACAAGTTCGTGGTGGTCTTTATTAACGACATCTTAATTTATTCCAAGAGTCCAGAGGAGCATGCAAACATCTGAAGCTGGTATTAGAGAAGCTACGGGAGCACAAGCTTTTCACCAAGTTTAGCAAGCGTGAATTTTAGCTGGATAGTTTGGCATTTCTTGGTCATGTGTGACCAAGGATGGAATCAAGGTAAATCCAGCAAAGGTTGAAGCAGTGTCGAACTGGAAGCAACCGGAGAACATCACCGAGATTTGAAGTTTCTTAAGATTGGCTGGCTACTATAGGAGGTTCATCAAAGGATTTTCAACGCTCGCATCGCCTATGACCCGACTGCTGAGGAAAGGCATACCATTTGTTTAGAGTGAAAAATGTGAGAGGAGCTTCCAAGAGCTAAAGCAGAGATTAATGACAGCGCCAGTGTTGAGTCTGCCAGAGGGAGATAAGCCTTATGCTCTATATACCGATGCTTCGAATGAAGGATTAGGAGCAGTTTTGATGCAAAATTGGAAGCTAATCACCTACGCTTCTCGGAAGTTGAGGCCTCATGAAATCAACAACCCCACGCATGACTAAGAATTGGCTGCTATTGTGTTCGCTTTAAAGAAATGGTAACACTACCTA